>LPNX011127684.1:337082-408286 GCA_001517045.1 Pseudotsuga menziesii | reverse complement strand
ACTGGAAATGACAATTCTTTTCTTTAGTGTCTTTTAACCTTTCTCATCATATTTTGCTTTATATCAAAAGTGAAATAAAGGAGGCTATACCTGTAGAAGTTGAATAGACCGTTTAACATACGATCCATTTATTTAGTTCTCTACTGAAAGCACTTGATAACAACATATGATTTATTTTACTCTAGAATGATCTGTTAGCAGCAATCCCAAAAACTTTACCTGTCGATCTGTAAGAGAAAGGAAAACTGTGTGCGTTAGCTTTACAGCTAAGTAAGCCCAGTCCAACGTAGTACATCCACTTGCTGTTGCAAACAGAGAACAATCAGAAAACTGAAGAAAAAAAAAAACTCAACTAGCATTCCAACCAAGTAAAGATCTTACAGTTACAAAATAAACAGCATTAACTAATTAGTATTTAACGATTGTGTTAACATACTTTTATGCGATTTAAAAGTTTTTAAATTTTTGAAATTTTTGGGGTTTTGACAACAATGTTGGTTTTTTAGGGGAAGGGCATGTTACAGTCCTAACCTATCCCCCTTAATAGATAGGTTGTTATGTATTGAGGCCATATATATCAGATAAAGCCAATAAAATAGATATAGTGTGAAAGAAGTATTTATAAAAATACTTACTAAAAGGTTTTACCTATTATAAAGTCTTTGTTAGGGTCCTACCCTAATCCCTCTAATTTATCTATGTACAAGGCCATAAGGCCCATTAATTAGTTATTGGGTAGTTGTTTGATGTAACATGGTCTTCCTTATTGATTAAAGGCACTTTATGCATTTAGCATTTTGTTTATTGTTATTGCTCTGCGATCCTATTTTTCTAACAAGAAGATGGATGGAATTGTTATGTGAATATGACTTTGATATCAAACACATCAAAGGAAAGGAGAATAAGGTAGCTGATGCATTCAGTAGGAAGATACATGTGATGTATGTAGAATCTATCAGTACTAGTACATCGGATTTGAAAGATAATATCATTGAATCCAATACTACAGATGAGCATTACTAGTAGGTAAGAGATGGATTGTAGCAATATAAAGTACCATCAAACTTTTATAAGTATATGTTCGAAGAGAATATAATCCTCATCCATAAGGACAAAATTTATGTGCCAAACTCTGGAGATATAAGGAAAATGGTTTTGAAAGAGATGCATAATGTGCCTCATGCTAGGCATTCGGGTTATCGTAAGATAGTAGTGACAGTGAGGAAGCAATACTATTTGTGGGTAATGAAGAATGATGTTGCAGAGTACATATCCAGATGCATGTAATGGCAGAAGCTTAAAGTGGATCATTGACATCTCGTTGGTTGGTTGCAACCATTACCAATACATGAATGGAGTTGGATGTAGTGAAAATAGATTTCATCACAAATTTTCCTAAGAAAAGACTACATAATGATTCCATCATGGTGGTGGTGGACAAGTTAACTAAAGCTACACACTTTATTGGAGTAAAGACAACTCATAAGACAACTAACATTGCAGATATATATATGAAAAATGTTTCTAGACTTCATGGAATTCTGAAAGCTATATTGTTAGAGAGAGATGCAAAGTTTACTTATAACTTTTGGAAAGGATTGTTTGAAGGATTTGGTACAAATATGAACATGAGTACAATATGCCATCCTTAGATAGATGGTCAGACATAAAGAGTCAATCAGGTGATTGAGGATAAGTTGAGAATGTATGCGATGGATCATCCATCCAAGTGGGAGGATTATTTACATTTGGTAGAGTTCACCTATAATAATGGATATCATGCCTCTTTGAAGATGATTCCTTTTGAGGCATTGTATGGGAAAAATTACAATACTCCTATTAGTTGGGATAATCCAACATAAAAATCATCATCGGACCTGAACTTTTGAAGGACATGGAATATCATATGATTAAGATCAAATATATTTGAAAGCAGCTCAAGACAAACATAAAAGTTATGCTGATCAGAACAAAGATGGAAAACAATTTAAAGTTGGAGACTAGTCTTTTTGAAAGTTCGACCTAGGAAGAGCTCCTTGAACTTGGGAAATTGTTCCAAGCTTGTTGCTAGATACTGGTAATCCTTTGAGATCTTAGGTAAGATAGGTTGTGTTGCATATGAGCTTGCATTGCCTGCTTTCATAAAACTGCATAATGCATTTCATATATCTTTGTTAAAAAACTATATACTTGATGCTAATCATGTGATTGATTGGAATGTGATTCAGGTGGAACCAGAAGGGGATTTTTTGGTACAACTAGTTTCCATATTGGGTGCTATGGAATTGAGAGATCAGACAGGTAAAGGTCCAATGGACCCATTACAGTCCTGAAGATGTTGCTTTGGATCTGGAAGATGCTATGAGGGAGGCATACCCTCATCTTTTTTGAAATTTGTATTGCATCATGTATGTAATAAGTATGCATTGAGAACAATGCATTGTTTTAAGGGGGAGGGGGATGTAATAACCCAGATGTTAAGACCTAAAAATATGTTATTATTTCTTTTGTTGTTGTGGCAGAAGGTGTCGGGACTATGGACTTGGAAATTATTGTTGTTGTTGTTGTTGTTTAATAAATAACTAGTTCAACATGGAAAACTAATGAGAATGAAGGGGCCATTGATTTCACATGTGAGAGGGTTAGGGACTAGGAGTTGTTGATCTCCCTAACATTACATGGTAATTCCTATACTAATTCGAGTTGGCTCAGGAGGAATTCGAGTTAGCCTCTTGTGGTTTGAGTAAGCCCAGTGAATTTGAGTTACCTCTCTTGGGAATTCTAATGACTATAGAAGGATTCACATTGTCCCTCTTTCTTATTCTTCTCTCTCTCTCTCTCTCTGAGCTCTCCAATGAAGTGTAATTCTCTCTTGTCTAGTAAGTACATGCTTTCGAGTAGGATATGCATTGTATTGCTAAATATTGAAGGCCTTGTAAAGAGGCTTGAAGACCCTGCAATGGAGATTGAATATCGATCTATGCTTACTCAACATGAGTCCTTATCCCATTTCTTGTCTTTGTTCAAATCTAGCTCGTAAATCCTAGGCGAGGGTGGTGATATCATGAGGGCCTATGAGCAAGGGGAGTCACAACTCACTAGGTAGAGTAGATGGAAGGCAAAGTTTAGATGGAGAAAGGTGTAGTTGTGGTAATCTCACAATGTTGAGAAGGGCACAATCATATGTTCTGGTTCACCTATTTCTAAGTATTTATGGGATTGTGAGACCTATTCCATTACATTCAAAAAGTTGTTTCCAGTAAGGAACACTTTTTTTTAATTGAAAATGGTGTCTGTTTGACTGAGATACAACTGCTTTTGTGTGGCAGTGTTCTTAGTGTTGAGATGAGCACACCATACATTTTGGTTTGAGAGTACCTCTCTTGTGGATCTATGGCATCAGATCAGGGGTGACTATTATGTTGAAAGATTCATGAGCATGACATGTATATGGTTAGGTGGAACGTTGTCATGTTGAAGCTAGTTTACCTTTTAAAATATGCACATTTTGTTATGAGATTATTTATTGTATTTTATGAGGTATATGTGCTCATATATCTATTTTTTATTTCTGTTGTATGGTTGGCTTGGAAACTAGTATATATGATCTTATTATGGTATATGTTTTGTTTATATGGAAGCCAATAGATTTGATTTTATTGTTGTAAATATGATTTTATAAGGTAGTAGTCAGCGGATCTGATTTTATCTCTATTATATATAAACTTTGATGTTGTTTATGTAGATGTAGATGAAAGCTTATGAATATGAGTTTATTGTCGTTTAAATGGATGTAGGCGACAACCATGGGATATGATGTTATTATTGGTTATATGGCTGTAGATGGAAACCCTCATATATGGTTTTGTTTATGTTATTATGGTCATAGGTGGCAGTCATCAAAGGAAATTTTTAATACTATTAATATGATTGATTATGGTAGGCTATAGATTTGTTTAATTATATTGTTTATGGCATATTACATAAGTGATTTTATTGATGAGTTATATGGTTGTAATAGATTTGATGATTTATGTTTGATTACATTCATGCTTACATTTACCTTGCATTGCATGTGCATTCAGAAAATAATATGCATCAAAAGTTTGCATTCTTTTAAAAAAAAGGGATTGTTTGTTTCATTTTATTGCCTTTTTGGCATGCTGACTTGACCTTAGTTACCCTTATTCCACTATGCATTACCTTGATTCAGCTTTCCCCTTGGGTTTCCAGGTGTCTTTGGCCTTGGATTTGGGGCTGGGGACATCAAATTATTCAATGCTGAAGACTGCGAGGCTATTGGGGCTCCAATTTTGATGGAGAAAATTGAAGCTACCCTCAAATATTTTTTGAGGGACAAACATGATTGGGACCAGATAGATGGTTGGTCCATTGAATTTTCCCTCCAATTTTTTTACATAGTCAGTGAGGATCTCCTTGAGGTGTTCGAATAATCACAGTCTACGGGGCATGTCTCTATGGGGTTGAATGTCACATATATTGATTTAATTCCGAAGACTAATACTTTTGATTCTTTCAATGATTTTCACCCAATATCTTTATGCAACTTAGTTTACAAGATTATAGCTAAAGTGATAGCCAACATGATTAAGCCTCATCTGGCACAAGTGATGTCAGGTGAATAATTTGGTTTCCTTCATAATAGGTTTATATTTGACACTATTTACGTAGCTCATGGATCTTTACACTCTATCAAGGTGAAAATGTTGTCTCCCTTCTTTTGAAGATGGACTTGGTTAAAGCCTAGGGTTAACAAGTTGTTTTTGAAGTTTTTCCTTTACAGGTGAGATTGTCAGTGGAGATTACAGATGGATCATGGGTTGTGTCAAGTCCAAAAATTTCGCAGCACTTATTAATTGAGCTCCTACATATTTTTTTAAGTGTTCCAGGGGGCTCTAACAAGGGTTCCCCTTATCCCCTATTATTTTCTTATTGGTGATTGAAGGATTAAGCAGGATGATCATACAAGACAAGATAGATAGGAAACTATTGAGGATTAAATTCTAAACGAATATTGACATCACACACATGCTATTTGTTGATGACGCCCTTCTATTCAATATGAGGAATATGGAGGAATGGTAGGCCTACATGGATATCATCCTCATTTTTTGTGAGGCAAGTGGTATGGAGGTTATCTCACTAAAGTAATTTTTCTTCCACAATGATGTGTTAGACGAACTCTTAAGTAACATGGTCTCTATTCTTCCCTATCATTTATAATCCATTAATAACTTCAAGTATTTGGGCTACTATATGAAACCTAATAACTACTCTATGGTGGATTGTCTCTAGTTGGTAAGGAAAGTTGAGATGCACATAGAACATTGGGAGAATAAGTGGCTCACTTTAGGTGGGAGCCTATTATTGGTCCAGTTTTTTCTTCATAATTTAATAACTCTATTGGCTCTCGCTAGCCAAGGTTCCCTTGGGGATTCTTCACAAAGTTCATCAGAGGATTTTCAACTTCTTATGGATAGGAAATAGGATAAAAGAAGGCATTCAACTAGTCAGTTGGTTTTGTATTTCATTTCAGAAGGAGCTGGGGGTTGTGGTTTAAAAAACCTCTTTTGGTTTTCCAAGGCTCTTTCAAGTAAAATATTGTGGTGGGATATTTTTGGAAGTGGTTTATAGTCCAAGATTATAAGAGGTAAATACTTGAAAATAATTTCAGTTGCTGATTGGATTAGAAGGCTGAAAAATCAACATGTTTCTGCTTTGAATATTTGGTGAGGTTTGCTTTCTACGGTCCTAGTAATTAGAGATTGGCTTGCATGGAAAGTGGGTAATGAACTTCAAGTTAGAGTTGGAGCTGATATGATACTTAGAGGGGTTGACTGGTACAAGATTTCCCTTGGAATTATTTGCACCTCAATACCTATGGGTTCTACTATTTGGCACATATTTGTAATTCATCTGGAGAACCCTTGGACTTGAAATACCGGTACAACTAGACTGAGCTTGGATTGGGTGGTAGCTATGCTATTGAATGGGAGAATCACATCAAAGGTTTGAAGCATTGTAGTATCAACTTGAAGGACGAAAAAGATCAATTGCTATGGTCGTGGAACATGTCTTTTGGGTAGGTAACTACTTCTTTAGCCTATGAATCTCTTACTTACCGTTATGATGGTTTGAGTTGTGGCTTTGCAAGGCACCTATTAAACTACATTTTTTTGGTTGGATGGTATTGGAGAAAAAATTCTAGTGGGAATTAATTTACAGAAGCGTTGATTTTTCAAGCCCTTTCATCGTGTTCTCTGTTGTGGGGGGGGGGGTGATGACTCTATTGACCATTTATTTGTTGCATGTGTTTTTTCTCACAACATTTGGTTAGAAGTTATTATATGGTTGCAGGAAAAACTTGCTTTGGGGTAATACCTCCTTTGAAGATAATCTTAAACATTGGGCACAAACAACTAGCTCCTTTTGCAATTTTTCTTTGTTTATCACCTGGAATTTATGGTGTTACATGAATTTGATAATATTTGAGAGTTGAAGGTGCAATTTATACAGTATTACATCCGGGATTGTTGGTGATTTTTGGGAATATATAAATATTTCGAAAGAGATCAAGGTGCGATTGTTGTATGTCGGGTTTCTTTGATAGATCTATGCAAGGTGGTCTCTATAGTGCAAGGATGGTACTACAAATGAACAAAGACCATTTCTTCCAGATTTGGTTGGCATGTAAGTTATTGGCACTCTGGGTGTTACTATTTTTTACATAGGGAAAAGATTAAACACATTATAAGTGTTGGGAATTTGTCAGGAAATTATTGGTTGGGTTACTGGACATTCTAGTTCATAGGTACTTGCTCTGTTGCAATGGAAATTCAAGATACTAGATCTTCATCATAATTTCCGATCTATATCCTTTGATCACATATATAGACAACTTAATCACAGAGCAAATCAAATGTCAAAGAAGTAGTTGGGGAACATAAAATTTATTATGATTTATGAATAATTTAGAGAGAACACAAAAAGTCTCATCAAGCCCATTACACGCTTACTGAGGGGACATAAATTGTTTTTGCTGCCAGATTCTATAGTTTGTGTTTTGTGAACGAAACAAGCCATATAATTTTGGATATGTAGCTTTGGGAACTACCCGTCTCTTTGGGATGGTTCTTGTTCTCACTCTGGTGTGCCCTCTTATGTAAAAAGTTTAAGACTGCTTACCTTGTATTGCAGACAATAGAAATAGAATATTAGATAAATACTGATTAATCCTCTATTGGAGGTAGGGTAGTATATGTGGTATTTGCTCAATATTATGCACTTTGTCAAGACTTTGTATGCTCTCTTTGATTCATATCTCAATGAATATCAAGCAACAATATTTTTTTCAACTTCATGTTGAAAAAAAACATTGAATCAATTATCTGTACATAACATTGAAATCTAAATCTAGAGTCAAATCCTGAAATATAAATTCGTATGATATGTTGCTACCACTGCGTTGATAAATAATATGATAATTTTGATATGAGAGAATCCTACATCACTTTGTATGATATGCTGGTATCAGTGGGTTGATAGTTATAATGATAATTGTGATTTGGGAGAATCCATTAACACATTGAATAATATTGTTTCCATTGCCAAATTCAAGTACGTTGAAGATAGATCTAATGTAAGGATGTTTAAGATAGATCTAATTCTTTTGAGGTTAAAGATATTGTATGAGATATTTATTATGATGTCAAACTATTTTAATTTTTTCTTGTAGTAAGGATGTCTCTTATTCTTTGCACTTGCATTGAGAAGAGTCTCTCCAAAGCTCGCATTAGGATGACATCATTGTAGGTTAAACCCCCAATTCATGCACATGGAGTTTAAATGAGCCCATGATCCCTATGTACTTTTATGTCAATTGATTTGAATGAACATATCCACTAACAAATGTTTCTATCTATAAATTCAAACTTTAAACATAAAATTAACCTTAAGTGGTTTATCTGACGTACTTTTTGTCATTTCTGTGAGAGAGCCTTGGAAAGACTTTATTTGCACCATAGATTGTTGAAAAGAGTTCATGATTACACTGAAGTGAGCTACGAGAACACTTTTTGTGTGCATGTGTGTAGGCTATCTATTTTTATCTCTAAATATATAAAAAAAAGATTACATGTAACGCTCTGACAAATTTTCATGAGTTTTTCTCCAAACAATGAAAATAGATTTGTATCTCAGATCTCTTTTTAGTGTAAAGGCTTGACTCATATATTGTTTTTTATTTACTTGTTTATTTTGCGAGGGGGGGGTTTCCCATGAGGTTTTCCCCATTTCCTTGTTTGTTAAGCAATCATTTTTATTAATTTAGATTGTATGGGTGACCTTTGACATAGTTGCGAGGGCCTAGTTTGTCCAAAGTTAGGATTAAAGGGGGGTGTTACGATTAATTAATCCTCCCTTTGACCACTTAGTCTATTTGTCCATTTTCCTAGCTTAGGAGGTCTTCATCACTTCACTAGTGCATGGGGGAAACACCTAGGGGCCACCTACCACTGAATGTCCCTATTTGTATGATTTTAAGAGATCCAGGGACCAATCCATATAAATTAGGAACCCACTCTGAGTGCCACCAATAGTCTCCTTCAGTTGACCGTAGTAGGTATTCAGTTATGTTCAGTTATGCTCCAATTCCCATCAATTAGATCACTCTAAGTCATGCTAACACTAATTTGCATGATTTAAGAGAGGTTGGGTGCCTTCGTTCACCACCCTCTTCAGTTAACTGATTGTAGACTAATTAGTGATCCATAGTTGCATTAGTGAGCTCTAGTGGTGATTTTCCCACATTGAGTTAGAACCAGAGTCATTTTGAGTTGGTGAATTCGAATCCTCTCCAAGGAATTCAAATTCTCCCTATTGTATGACTAGTGTATTAAAGATACATTAATGATTATTCATGTATTGTTATACTGACCATTTTTTGCCTCATGCGTGTGTAATTTCTTCCATGAATCTATTGATTAGTTTTCACTGAATAGTCTTTGTCTTCTACAACCTACATGCTCCATTGAATCATTCAGGCCTGAGATCCTATGCTATGCACAAACTAGGTTTCTCCAAGTGCATGCAAAAACAAATTAGGTGTGGGGTCAAGGCATTCTAGGAAAAATTAGTAGAATAGTGGATAGGTAAACGCTATTAGTGAACTTTTTGTCGTAAAAAAACTAAATAAATGGGACTATGGTTTTGTTCATTTACTATTTAATAACTAAATTTTCTAAAGCTATGTGTAAATGTTATTATTATGTCCTCGACGGGAGGACATTTACAAAACGTGTAGCGGTATTGACTAGTTTAGTTTTTTTTGTGGTGCGCTATGGTCAGGCTAATGTTATTTTTCCATATTAATATATTTTCTTTAAATTAGTTGGAAGGAAGTGAGGTCATGCCTTGGGAATGCCTTCTTAAACATGGGTGACAGGCTGGCATGAGCATGGATTTATTGTTGTTTTTTCTTTCTTTGTTTAGACGTGTTAAGGAAGAGAGAGTTCAACATGACTACTTCGGGTCTGGCATACTTTGGCTATTATGTATCTTCTTCCATCTAGATTTATTTGAGTTTCGATTTCTAGGTGATTGTATAATGAACCGAATTGCAGGTTTTTCACTTTAAGGTATGCGATGAATCTTTCCTGTGTAGTGAATTTTAGGGTAGGGGTTTATTATGGTACAAGGTATAGAGTGGGTTTCGCTGTAGGTTGCATTTATTTCATCACAGCTGGACCTGACCATCAATACATGTGGGCAAATTATGGGTTGTGTGTATTTATTTGTTGAGAGAGCGAATTAATGGCAACAATATTTGCTTGTGCAATACATCTTGGGCGGATTGTTTATGGCTCTCTGGGGTTTTCTAAATTGGTTTTGAGTGAAGACTTGGTTTTGTTGTTGGCGTTTGTCACTTTTGGTCCATAGGCTGGTGTGGTTTGCTTCATCTTTGTTATTTCTTGACTCTTTGTGTGAGTCGATGTTCCTGGTGTGTGTGTCGTTCTGCTGAGAGAAATTCTCTTGCCTTCGATTAGTGCCATTGGAAATATTAATTACTCGTTGATCTACATATCATCACAGCCAACTCTGTAGATGTACATTGTTGTCAGATAGTTAGGTTGAGGAGTTCATGTCTCTCCATATTTAAGCAGTCAAATTGAATTTCTGAAGTTAAGTTTCTAGGTAGGAATTTATTACAGTCTTTAATGTTTCCAAGAGAAGCAATTTTAGTCTTTGTATATGATAGAGAAGAGAAGAAAAAGAGAGAGTGGGAGAGAGTGTGAGAGAGAGACAAAGAAGAACATAGTAAGAGGAAGTGGACAAGAACAAAAAATCCCAGAAGAGTTTGAAAATATCAAGCTTCTGTGTTTTGGAAAGTGTTGAGAGCCGAAGCTCTATAAAAGGTGAAACATCCTTGTAAATTTCTAAGTTTGTAATTGCAGCTGGAGTTCTTTGTTATGTCGCGATAATATATAAATCCATAGTTTATGGTTGAATTCATATCTTTTTTATTCCGCACATATTATCGAGAATTACTTGAGTAAATGTTATTTACATTTACCGTTTCGTGAAAGACACAAAGATTCCACAAATATTTCACCGTGTGAAAGTTTGAGTTTTTACAATAAGTCTTACTTAATAATTTTGTTATATAATACTCTGAGCTTGTCACAATATAGTTGTGTGGAGGTTTTTCATATTATAAGTCTTCAGACTAAGAAATCTCTTTTTATAAAGTTCGACTAAGTTGGTCGCAACAATAAATCTTTGTTGCAGTAAAATATTGCTGCAAGAATTTTGGTGGCAATCATTTTGGTTGAAGTAAAAGGTGAGCTTTCTAAAAGAACTGTGTTGCAGATCCAAAAGTAAAAAAAAAATTCTCATTGTGCAGTAACTCAATTTTACTATCCCAATAGTCTTGCGCAAGAGGTACGTCGTCGGTGCACAACAATGTTATGTTCCTTTGTTCCTATTGTGGGTTGAGCTGTTGCGACAGTGCCTCAACATTTTTCTTTTCTTCTATTGTGGCTTGAATTTCCCGTTTCCAATTTCCTATGTCGACGTAGCTGGTCGTGATTTCAGTGTCGAATTCTGTTGTTCTAAGGAGGATTCAATGTGTTGTTTCTTGTGGTGATTTTCCTAGGTGTGTGGAAATCCCTTTTTGGATTATTATGTTGCTTTCGATTTGTTGTTGTTGTTTCAATTTCGTTCATGCATTTTTGTGTAGATGCTGCATCTTTTTGATGCGTTGGTATGAAAATTGGGTGCATAAGAGGTTTTTCCATTTTTTTTTTCTTTTCAATTGTTTTGATTGGATTTTCATGCCAAAGTTTCACTATTTTTTCTGACAAGTTGTCATCTAGTTTCCACCTCGACTTAGTTTTCTAGGTTTATGCTCCAAAAACAGCCTCGAAGTGCAGAGTTTTTTGTTTCTTCTTTAGATTGAATGAACCCATGGAGAAAACATTGTGCTTGGTCGCTTGGTCCTGACATTAGGGCTATGATTTTGATCTATAGCATTGAAGGATTCTCCAGGTAGTTATGCGAGCTAATACGTTGTTGCTGATTTCCTTTTCTTTTATTTTAGTCTTCTTTAGTCTACTGCAAATTTATGTATTGTTAAAGAGTCATAGATAGTGGCTTCCTCCTTGAAAATTTAGGTGTTGTGTCTCTAAAAGTAGTTTTAGCAAACAATGTTTTCAGGGCACCTTTTTTGTTTTCTGAGATCTTTATTTCCTTCTCCTTGCGATGGAAAAAAAACTCATTGTTTGAAATTTTCTTTCCCCTGCTTGTTGGAGTGGTTTTTACCAGCTGACTTCTGCTTTGTTTCTTGGACTCTTTAATTGTGCTCTTAGTTAATTCCCACTTGAATGGATTTGAATTTCCTTCTTTTCCCTTGCCATAGAAAAATTTGAAAAGGAAAAAAGAATCATACATAATACAAAGAAAACCAATTTTGGTGTCCAAATTTCCTTCATTGTTTGGCATAATAATTGGTTTCTTTGTGAAAGTATCTGCCTCTTAGTGTAGTTGTTAAATGCATAGTGTTATTGAGATGGAAGTTTGTTGGCCTATAATATAGCTTGTTTTTTTATTTTATTTTTGAATCATGGGGCTCTCCGAGCCATGCTCTTTGTTGGTTCCCAATTAAATGTATTTGAATTTCTTTCTTTTCCCTTGTCTGGAAAATGTTGCGACGAGGCCAACGCTGATTTTTTTTAATTTGTGCTTTTAGTGCTTATTCAATAGACAATCCATTAATACACTTTAGTATTTGTTCTAGATTTTGGAAAGTAATTATGTAATAATTTGGTGATAGATTCTAAATATGAGAGATATAGATATGCAAAAACTAATTATAAACACCCCCATTAAAACTATGTAGAAGAAGATTGAATCACTTCTCTCTAGGTTTTGTTTATAACAATAGATATTGTAGACTAAGTTTTGGAAGGTTAAGTTTTTATGCATAGTTATCCTTTTAGCATGACAATTCAACATGGTAAATTAAATTTAGAATGTAATGTACCTAGTTGTAAATTTGGGAAAGAGTGCTTTTTGGACAATTTTTTAGCTTTACTAGTCAAGACTAGAGGGGGTTCCCACTGACTCTAAATGGTCTCGAATTTCAAATGAAAGGATAGGGTGAGTCTTGGAACATTCCCACATGACCTATGAATACTTGGGATCTGAATTTAAGCTCCTGCAAACTGGTTTGGGGCTAGGGAGAAACAATGCAATTTTACATAGGAAATTGTGGTGAAATCCCCCCTAGGGTGTAGGCCAAAAGGGCTTCCCAACTCAAGTACTACCACCCAAAATTTGTGAAAAGAGTATTGGTATTTTTATAATACAGAAGGTTATGTCATTACACATGGTCATTAGTTATTATTGGTTATAGAGTTCCACATTTGTTTGATAACTTTCAGTGAAATTTCTTATGGGGAAATTACATAACTGGCTCGATTTCGACATATGGAAGGTAGAGTCAAAGGTTCCGATCGGGATGTGACATATAGGTACCATATAAAAAATAAAAATTGCTTCCCCAACAGTATTAAACACCATATAAACCCCTTCATACAAGTATGGTATACAACTCATTCAATATGGGAGTCAAATACATGAAAACTAGTGAATTAGTAGCATCGAATTGCAAGAGTTTCACATATGGATTTCTTGGATTTCAACCCACAAAGCATAGGGACATGAAATTACAGAGTAAAAAATAATATATGGCTGTCACAAAAGAATAAAACTCAGAGAAGAGACCTCATACAAATCTTATATAAAATTACTTCAGGATTGAAGCCAAAATCCATGAAAACTGGTGATACAATGGCATGAGAATGCAAGATTTTCACACAGGAGGTTCTTGGATTTAGAGATGAATATCATATGGGAATGGAAGTACAGAGAATTACATAATATATTTATTCCCCAGCGTCATCAAACTCATAGGAATTTCCTCATACACATATGAGATAAAGATACTTCAATACTGAATCCAAATCCATGAAAACTAGTTATTCAAGACCATGGGAATGCGAGCCTCTAACATATGTATTCTTGATATTTCAACTTAAAGAGAATATGGACATGATATTATAGATACAAACATCATATTTCATAGCTTGGGAACCAAATTTACTCATCAAAGTGCAAGCACCACTCCAATAAGTGCACCCTCAACATGAGAGTGTGGGGGAATGGAGAAGAAGGAACGAGAGAATAGGAGAATAAATGAGAATTAGAATATATGGTCCTTTAACATGAAAATAAAAATCATTCATTAAGCTCCAATTATATTTCCAAATGTCCTCTCCATCAACCAACTTGGAAAGGAGTCCAACTCCCTCGAAATTGGTTCACAAGTAGGGAGAGTGAAGAGTCATCGTGCATTGGACAAACAAAATATCTCCAAAATGCCAAAGGACAATTAAAAAATGATATAAATCCTTTCTCATTCCTCATGAAATTATTTCATTAACTTCATGAGGCTTCCTAAGGTCTAATTTCCCTCCACGGGATTCCTCCAACTCATCTTAGTGGTTTAGTAACACTCATGACACTTGTCTTCATCTTCATGCTCCAATTCTTTCCCCAATTCGAATGGATGCCTATAAATCCCAGATTCGACCTCTTGATGGATATTTTTATCCCTGTCATGTTATATTTGTCATATGTCTACAATCAGGTTTGAATTTGTCATACTTGGCATATAATCTTTCATCATTTGTTGTCATAGAGTGCATGGATTCTCCTTTCAGGTGGCACACTTTGTATTCTAGTCTCTTCCTCTTCCATGGGAGTTACTCTCCTTTACCTATTAGAATTCCATGTATCATTATATTATATTTGACACCACATCACCCTCCAATAACTTTACATTACCCATGTGTTCGAATTTGTATGAAGATCATGCCAAGTGTGTGGGGAATCTAGTCATCCAAAGGCTCCACAAACTTCCAAGTGTCTTCATGAACCCATGCCGTATTATTTTATTAACATTTGTCATTTATGTGACCCATTTAAATGTGAATATGGTAAACTAAATTATTTTTGGGTCTCATAGCCCCTTATCACAAAAATTATGTCTCCATCTTAACCTAGGGAATTAGTAGGTTGGTGGAACATTATTTGCAAATAGTCTTAATTGGAAATTATTTAATTGGGGACATAAAATTCCTTCCCACTCAATATTGATTGTCCTCAAGCAATTTAAAACATGGATTTTGAATAACCTTCTTTCCTTCCAAAACTTTGCTTCAAACCTTAGCTGCAATTTGAGTTGTGGCACTCATGTACTACAATTGTGTGTTTCCAAAAGTAAAGATATGTGGACCTTTGAATATTGATATATCCCATGACATCACCACTAATACCAAAAGGATTAATAAAATCCATCAAAACAAAATTTTCACAAATAATATATACCTCCATCTTTTGAAAACTTTTTTCTGAACTTTAAACCCTTTTTTCTTATGTATGATTCTTTGAAGTTGGTACTGAGTTGCCAAACTTGAATTTCAAAGATTCAAAGAAAGTTTCAAAGAGGAACCACCATGCTTGTTTCTTCTATACTATGGTTACAATCACCTTCTCAAGTGGTGAATCAATATCCCCTACTGCTTGTTGCCCCCAAAATTGAAACCAAGCAATACTTGGATCCCATTGCTTGCATGCACCCTTCCAAACATCATGAGTACAAAATATAGATCATTAAAGTACATAAATACATCATACAATCGTACATCAAGAAGGTACCTAATCAAAGAATCATGAAATTTCTTTTACATCCAAGTAAGTAGATCATGATGTGGCCCATACACACAAACACCAAGTATTATATCAGATATGGCCCAATGACATATGTGAGGATCCCATGTCCTATAATGCCGCTCCAAAAGTATGTAATATGTATCAAAATAGTAATCATCCATGTGTTCTTTAATCCAATAAGTGAATGAATAACCTCCACCAAAATATAAACCAAATAAGGAGCAAAGAAAACATGAAGACTTTAATTGGCTTAAAGAAGTCTCATCAATACACCCATGAATATGTATATCATCATAAAATAACAAATGATGTTGCTGCTAATAATAATTTTCTTCAATCATATATCTCTTCACCCAAGTGTGGGATGAATTTCCTCCAACATCAAATGGACTAGGCAAGGAGCAAGGAAAAGCATGAGTCTCCAGGTGACTCAAGTGAACATCATAGGTGCACCCATGTAGATGTGTGTCATCATAATGTAACAAAGGATGTTGTTGTAAATGTAAATAAGATTGTGCTCTAATAATGTCATCATAAAAAGGAGATATTGGAAGTACATACTCTTCATCTGGAAACATAACAAATAAACCTTTCACCCATACTTCATTAGGATGAATGCTGTAAAGTATGGAAGTGTAGGATGTAGGAGAAAGAACCAACTCACCAAAAGGATTATAAAGTGCAATTTTTTCATCACGTGACAATTCCATGGGGGTAGGATTATGCATGTCTCTCAAAAGTGGGACACTTTCCTCATATGTTGGTTCCAAGGCAGTGGAATCATGCACTGCTTCCAGAAGTGTGTAACCATTATCAAGAGGTAGCTCAAGTTTCTCTTCCACCACAATAAGTGATTGGATCTAATCAACCCCATATTCTAACTCATCAAGAAACTGTAATTTTCCATGCTTATAATGATCCATCATGTCATGAGAATCCTCCAAACAATATACCATATGAAAATATGAAACATAGGAGGAAGAACAAGTATCTTGCAACCTCTCAAGAAGTTATTCATTTTGAATTTTGAGCTTATGAATATCCTCATTATTATTCAAGTATTATTCATGTAACCATTCATTAAGCTCAACCAAATTGTTTCTATCAAAAAACAAAGACATGAAATTACCTTCGATGTTGCACATTTCTCTTTGAATCTTCTCCATGTCTTCAAGGAAGGATGGATCCTCCAATGAAGAAAATTTCCAACAAGAATTTGAAACCAATGATTTAGTGTCACTGAGTCTTATAAGGGCCTCATAGATATTCCTTTCACTCATCTTCAAAGACCCTTCAATGAAGGACGGTTCATGGGAGCGAACCTCCTCTTCTTCTTTCGTCTTGATTTGACCTACTTCTAGAAGATCAAGTGGTGTTGGGGAAGTTGATATTGGTTCTTCATTATCTGTCACAATATATTAATCTTCATTCTTATGAGAACTTTTTATTGTAGCAACATTTTCAAATCTGATCTCTATGCTACCAACATAGAGTTGTGAGCACCCATCTATAGGTACTCCTTCACAGTTTAAGCATCCATTAGTGGATGCCCTTTGGTCCATGTCCATATTAGAATGTGTCTCGAAATGATATTCAATAGTTTCATGGTACTGTTATTCATTGTCATGTGTTTTTTCCTCATATTTTTCAAATTCACTTAGGAGTGACTTTCAATCCTCTTGATGTAATACTTTTTCTACTTCACCACCCATAGAACTTGGTGGGTCCTTGGTCTCCTCCATACTTGCGGATTATTGATTTTTACTTAATGAGTTCAAATATTCCTTATTGTGCCTAAATAAATACAAGAAATCATCAAAGTATCAAAAAATAATGATCTGATGTGTCTCTCCATGATGGTAACTAATAATACCCCCTGCTTCCAGCTTACCCCTAAGTTGGCTAGCCACCAATTCGAACCCTTGCATAACCTTCTTGGTCGTATCATCAAAATATGAACTCATGAGTTTATTAAATTAATCCATATATTACATAACTTCAATAGGTTCCAAGACCATGATCTGATACCACTATAATGTCCCTACTTGGAAATTTGGGAAAGAGTGCTTTTTGGAAAAATTTTGAGCTTTACTAGTCAAGACTGGAGGGGGTTCCAACTGACTCCAAATGGTCTTGAATTTGAAATTAAAGGATAGGGTGAGTATTATAACATTACCACTTGACATATGAATACTTTTGATATAAATTTAATATCCCTCAAACTAGTTTGGTTCTAGGGAGAAACAATGGATTTTTACATAGGAAATTGTGGTGAAATCCCCCCTAGGGTGTACGCAAAAAGGGATTCCCAAATCTAGTACAACCTTCCCAAAATTGTGAAAAAATTATTGGAATTGTTATAAGACATAAGTGTATGTCATTACACATGGTTATTATTTATGAAAACTGGTTGTATAGTTCCACATTCGTTTGATAATTTTCAGTGAAATTGCTTATGGGGAAATTGCATAACTAACTTGATTTTGACATATGAAAAGTAGAGTCAAAGGTTCAAATAAGGATGTGACATATAGAGACCATATAAAGAATAAAAATTGGTTCCCTAACAGTATTAAAAAACATATAAATCCCTTCATACAATTCTGGTATACAACTCATTCAGTATGATAGTCAAATACATGAAAACTAGTGAATTAGTAGCATGGAATTGCAAGAGTTTCACATATGGATTTATTGGATTTAGACCTACATATAATAGAGACATGAAATCACAAAGTAACACATCATATATGGCTATAAAAATAGCATCAAAATCAAATAAGAGACCTCATACAAATCTGATGTAAAATTGCTTCAAGATTGAAGCCAAAATCCATGGAAACTAGTGATACAATGGCATGAGAGTGCAAGCTTTTCACACAAGAGTTTCTTGGATTTCGAGCTGAATAGAATATGGGAGTGGAATTACAGAGAATTACATAATATATTTCTTCCCTTACTTCATCAAAATCATATGAATTCTCTCATACAAATATGGTATAAAGCTACTTCAATATTGAAGCTAAATCCATGAAAACTAGTTATGCAAGAGCATGGGAACACGAGCCTCTAACATATGTATTCTTGATTTTTCAAATCACAGAACATATGGAAATGATATTACAGATCCATACATCATATTTCAAATCTTGGTCACCAAATATACTTAGCAAAGCGCAAGCACCACTCCAACAAGTGCGCCCTCAACATCAGAGTGTGGGGGAATGGAGAAGAAGAAATGAGAGAATAGGGGAATAGATGAAAATTCGACTGCATGGTCCTTCAACCTGAAAATAAAACTCCTTAATTAATCTCCAATGAGAGGTATGAATTTCCTTTCCATCAACCAACTTGGAAAGGAATCCAACTCCCTTGAAATTGGTTCACAAGCTGGGAGAGTGAACACTCAGCATGAAATGGACAAGCAAAAACTCTCCAAAATTCCAAAGGACAATTAAAAAATGATCAAAATACATTCTAATTACTCATTAAATCCTCTTATTAACTTCACAAGGCCTCCTAAGGTCTAATTTCCCTCCATGGGATTCCTTCAACTTATCTTAGTGGTTTAGTAACTCTCATGACACTTGTCTTCCTTTTCACGCTCCAATTCTTTTACCAATTAGAATGGATGCCTATAACTCCCAAATTTGACCTATTGGTGGATATTTTTATCCCTGTGATGTCAGATTTGTCATATGTTTTCAATCAGGTATGAATTTATTATACTTGTCATATAATCTTTCATCGTTTGTTGTCATAGAGTGCATGGAATCTCCTTCCAGGTGGCACACCTTGTCTTCTAGTCTCTTCCTCTTCCATGGTAGTTACTCTCATTTACCTATTAGAATTCCTTGGATTATTATATGATATTTTACACCACATCACCCTCCAATAACATTACATTACACATGTGTTTGAATTTGGATGAAGATCATGCCATGTGTGCAGGGAATCTCGTCATCCAAAGGCTCCACAAGCTTCCAAGTGTCTTCATGAACCCATGCCACCTTATTTTCTTACAATTTATCATTTATGTCACCTATTAAAATGTTAATATGGTAAACTAAATTCCTTTTAGTTCCCATACCCCCTTATTACAAAATTTATGTCTCCATCTCAACCTAGGGAACTAGTAGGTTGGTGGAACATTATTTGCAAGTAGTCTTATTTGGAAATTATTTAATTGGGGACATGACATAGAATGTTAAGTGTTTTATTGGTAGATATTTTTTTGTGCTAATATTATAGGTTTAAATTAACCTTCAATATTAATTCATTCTTGGATTTTCACTTTATAGTTGGATTCTACATTTTCTCCATATTTCTCATGTATAATTATTGATTGTGTAGAGTTATGGTTGGTTTCAAACTCCTTTCTATGATAAAATATTCAAATCTATTAGTCAAGTACTATCGATTTTGCAACCAAATTAACATGACCTTGAGTTGTTGCAACGCTAGTAAGTCTAAGATAACCTTGCATAATATATATTACTTTATGGAGAATTAGTAAGAATTTGAAACTATAGATATGGAAAAATAAATTGCAGTTTAAAAAACATTATGTGCGTGTTGAATGTGACTTCAACCATATAACATCTAGAATGTGTTTGCCATAAAATATTTGGAATATTACTAAAATTAGTATGATTTTCAACTCTGAAAAACCTTAGAGTGTCTTGTTTGATAATAGTGGAACCATTATTCATATTTGCAATCATACTCCTATATTTTATTTACTTTCTTGTTAGACAATATGTTTTTCTTGAGTTCCTTTACCATCTTAGGTAATTTTATATAGTAGTGGAGAATGTGTGCAAACCATTTTATTGTAAAACAATCCTACTTCAATGATAGAACTAGACAATGTAAATACACAAACACTAAAAACTGAAATATAAATGATCCAAAAAATTGTAACTTCTTCAATATGCTCATAATTTACTAACTTGAAAAGAATGCATAATACCATCATCCAATATAAAAAGTCATACTAACACAGAGGTGTGAAAATGCATTTTGTATTGTGTAATAATCCATTGATTTAACAAAAATGGGCTTCATGGATTTGGATGAAGCTCGAGCTTGCATCCAATTGTTCCATCCACAAGTGGAAGCCATATGGATGCTTTCAGTGATGTGTAGATTTGAAAATAATCTCATTTTTATAATTTATAATTTTTATATATTGGTCCTTTAGATCCTTAAGGTTACAACACCAAATACGTCTCATTTCACTTGAATTATTATTATTATTATTATTTTTATGTATTTATTAAAGGTTAAACAATCCAACTAGCATAACTCAATCCACAAAGCTCCATTTGTTTTTATCTTTTGAACCCTTCTTCAAATGGTCCCTTATAAATTTTAACAAAACATAGTCCACAAATCAAATCTTTATCATAATATATTTATGTAAACCAATTTATGTCATGACATTTGTCTTTGTAGCTTGACTGTGGGCCAATGTGGAATCACATGTGACATAAATAGGGAATATTGTCTAGGAAGTTTTTATCATTGTCATTTCAATTTTTTTCTTATAAGTTACTTATGAGGTACAACGTTATAGGAAGGGAAGGGATTATGGTTTATGTAGTTAGGTGTAGGAATGTTTGGGTTGAGGTAAGGGGTATGTGTTTTTGTTGTGTCACGATTATTGCTATGTAGTTAGGAAAATGAATTAATATTAAGGAGTATGGGTTTTATATCAAGTGAAAGGATATGGAGTTTGGTCATGTCATGGGGGGTAGGAGTTAGGGATTTATAAATTATATATATTATTATTAGGGGTAAAGTTTAAATGGTATTCAAAGGTAACACTTAAGGTTTATTTGGTTTTAGGTGGGGGGTATATATTAACACTTGGTCATAGTTAGAGGGTGTGTATTTTAAGGTGGGGGATAGGGGTTACAAGTTATGTAGTTAGGGATATTAAGTTAAGGAGTTTCACTTGGTATGGGTTAAGGGGTACCACAAGTAGATTTGAACCTGACAAATCTATGACTCCATCCAACAAAACCTAAAAAAAATGAATGTGTCATTGGTTTTTTGGTTCAAATTTTTGGATTTCGTTTGTGTTTAATTATGCATAGAAAATCTGATGTTATATATGAAAGTGGTCAAATATATGATGTTATATCTCTTTTTTTGTTCAATGGAATAGATCCAAATAATGATCCATGGTGTTACATAACTTGACACGATGACCATATAATCCCACTTGTGGGCCAATGATTCCCTATGTAGGAAATGTATGATAAATTGGGGTTCTGCACATAGTCCATGGGGTCACATTCATGGGCCTAACCCATGCATGCAGATATGTGAAAAATATACCCCCTAATCCCAAACCTGTATCTATAGGTACATACCCTTTATCCCCTTATCCCTAAATACATAGCCCTTATCCATTATCTCTAACCCCGACCCTATCTAACTCCCTACACAAACTCCTCTTTTAAGATCATAGCTGGTTAAGGGTTGGAGGGTTCTACGAAAAACCATGACTATGAAGATCTAGTCTCTACCCATAAGCCCATTAAACCTTATCCCAAATTCCATACCACATCAACCCAATATTAAAACCATGTAGTATCTATATCTATTTACATATAATAGATATCATTTTAAAACCCTATCCATCTATTTACGAAATGTATAGAAAATAAAGATGTCTTTTTTTACTATATTGTGTCATATTCTCTTAGGATCCATTCTTATAGCATATTTCTAATTGTTTAGGGGTTATAGGGTTAGGGAATAACCCTGGTTGTGAACCCCTAACATCTGCCCATGCCCCCTAATTGTGAACCATTAAATTCTATCCATACCCCCTAACCATGAACCTTTAACCTCTACTCATACAACCTAACTATGAAACCTTAGCTACAAATATATATTAGAGGGTTTTATAAGATTATTACATGCCACTATATAATAACGTGGATTAGAGGTTTAAGCGCGGGCTTTATTTATAGATTGCATGCCATTCCAACACATGCACAAATAGCTAGCACTTGTGAGGTTCCAATACATATACATAATTTGAGTTTGATAGGGGCTCCAACACTCTTCTTTGGGAGGATTTAGACTGAGTTCCATCACTCCAGCTTCCCTCTCACCAGAGCTTGTATAGGTCACATAGTTTACATAAGAGGTGGATCTAAGATGTTGCAAAGGAGTTCAAGTAGTTCACAAAGGAGGTCAAGGAGGTCAAGGAGTTCGTAGAGCAGGTTGGGGAGGTTAAGGAGTTTGCAGAGGTCACCACAAAGTTCACAAAAGAGGTTGAGGAGGTAGAGGAGTTAACATAAGAGGTTAAGGCGGTTGATGAGTTCATAGAGGAGGTCGAGGAGGTTAAGGAGGACATAGAGGAAGTCAAGGATGTTTTCGAGGAGGTTGAGAATCCACAAAGGATGCAATTCATCCAAAATCGATCAATACCCACACTTCACTTGACATTTCGAAGTTTGACAAAATGTTCTATAGAGTTTGGTTGGATGCCATTTTGTGTGAAACAAGCCTTTAATTCTTCACGAATCCCAATTTTTCAATCGTCATTGTTATGAGCACAATTAACAATCATGGTCTTCAATTCCCATAGGTGTATAATCTAAGACTACATATGGAGGAGGCCCATAAGATGATTTTTTTTTAAAACTCAAACGGGTATATTTTTTATTTATTTTTGTGGAAAAACCATGATCTGAAATGACAATTGCAATTGACCATATTACACAATCGAGTCGAGATCCTTCAAATGGACCTAAAACAGTGCAAATTCATACAAAAAGGAAGAGAGCCTCTCAAAAGATCATGTTACAGATTAATGAAACACAATTAAGGAATTGGATATAGATAGTTGGATTCCGTTTATGCCGAGGAAGCCCTGAGATAGAAGACATGCTTTGATGGCCAAGGCATCAACAAGTTTGTTAAGCTTCCGAAGGATGTGGAAAGAGGCGACCAAGTCAAATTATTTCAATAAATTATGAATTCTCTCTAGGGATTTATTCAAGGCAGAATTATTGAAGCAATCGCCTGAGTTTAATGCTTTAATCAACATCTCAGAGTCGACGAAGATTTGGATTGGCTTGTATCCAAAATCCTTAGCAATCTGAATCACCATGATGAGACTATAACTTTCAGCCTAGTTATTCATCATGATACCAAGTCCCCAACTAAAGCTGAATTCAGTCAATCTATCAGGAGAGGAAACAAATCCCCCAGCACCTGAGGATCCAGGATTCCCCTTGGATGCACCATAAAAAAAAAATGCCATTGAAGCAGAATTCATCCATAATGAGTTTAATTCTTCCAAAGACCCACGAAAACGCTAGGGGATTACACTAACAGGCTTGATGCAAACCACCTTGCTTATTTAAAAAGAGTTGGAGCCCAACCAAGTTAAGAACAAAATAGCCAGAGGAGAAGAGGAAAATGCTTTGCCAACACATTCGATAATTAACAGTTTAGATTTGAAGGCCACGGTCTGCGAGTTCAAAAACTGATCACTGAAGATGCAATTATTCCTGGAAAGCCATAGTTTCCACCAAATTATCTTCGGAACCGAATGCCAAATATTGTGTGAGACAACATCATTACCATTTTTATGAGGACGTCGCTCGTGCCAGAAGAGGTAAAAATATTTGATAGAGGTTTGAACAGGAATAGGAAAACTGGTACCGTGGAGCACCAACTCCCACACGGATTTAGCAAATTGGCAACCAATAAAGATATGGTCTGTCGATTCAAAGTCTAATTTACAAAAACAACACTAGAAAGGGCCATATAATCCATGTTTTAGCAGATTGTTTCCAGTTAGCTCCTTGTTGTGCAATATCAACCATGTAAATTTTTTTACCTTAGGGAGACAGTGCGATGACCAAACTGATTTCCAAATTGCCGAGCAGAGACTTGAAGAGTGAACAGGTTGAAGATCGAAGAAGCCTTTACCAGTTGAGTAAAAATCGGTGTTTCCCTAACCCCAGCCGTCTTTATAGGATCTATGAACTGGAGCAAGACTAGACAAAAAGGAAAGCAACAAATATTTTTGGGAGTCAAGACAGAGAGGAAGGTCAGGAAAAATCCAACCCATCCAATTACCAATGCTATCCCAAGAATAGATGTCAGCCAAGTGGAGGAGGATTTTATTAGTTGACCAGTGCATAATCTTTGCTAACAACATGACATAAGAGAGAGCAGGGTTTCCTGATATTTTTCCTCCCAGTGGAGGATCTTCTTTCCATTGCCAAGAATTCGATAAAGTTGTTGATTAAATTTGTCAATACCTCTTCTGCAAGAATTCCAGATAGCTGAACTTGATGGAGTATTAGACGATATTATATTTATTAATGAGCCACCTTTGAGATATTTCATCCTAAAAGTCTTACTGACAGGATGGTATTTATCCACATAGAGCTGCCAAATAAGTTGTTCGCCCAATGCTAGATTAGCCAGACAGGGGTCATGAATTTGTAAACCACCTTCTGATAAAGGTCTTTTAATAATTTCCCATATTACCAAATGTATCTTATTCTGACTTCCTTTACCAACATTCCAGAGAAAATCACGCAAAAGTTTAGAAAACTAAGCCAAGATAGACTTGGGGGCAAGCAACAATGAAGATTGAAATAACGGAAGAGCTGACAGAACTGACTTGATCAAGATCAGTTTTCTAGCCTTATTTAACTAGTGAGCACCCCAGGAGACAATCTTAGCTTTCATCTTGGCAAGCACTTCGAGCTAGAGAGAAGGAGAGGCTGGGACAAGAGTTAAAGGAATCCCAAAATACTTTATCTTCTCCCACTTGACATAGCCAGGAAAGCCAAGGAAGTTTGCTATTCGAAGAATGGAAGGGTGCTCAACATTCCAACCATAGACTGCACTTTTTTTTATTGTTGATCAAGGTTCCCAAAATTAGACAAAACTTTTGAATAATTTCATTGAAGGCCCCGACAATCTTCAATGAGGCCCCTCCTAGTAACAGAGAGTCATCCGTGAAGAGAGCGTGGTTAATTGGATCCACTCCCCTAGCAATATCAATGCCTGGGATGTATCCAACATCCATTTCTGCTCTAAGTTTTCTGCTGAGAGTTTCTTCCATCAAGATATATAGAAAGGGTGACATGGGGCATCCTTGCTGAAGGCCTCTAGTTTCTTGGAAAAATTATGTAGGTCTACCATTAACAAGAGGAGAAATCCAGGGCTTATCAGTATAAGCTTTAATCAAATTCACAAACTCAGAGCTAAATCCAAAAGAAAGAAGTACTTCATAGAGGAAGGGAAGCTTTACACGGTCAAAGGCATTTTTCATGTCCAGCTTAATTAACATGCCTTTCTCCTTCCTTTGGAAACTTCAGTGTAGTGCTTCTTAGACTTGGATAACATTATCGACCAAATGCTTGCCTTTTACATAACACCCCTGAAGAGGAGAGATAGCTTGAATCTATTGGCAAGTAGTTTGGATAAAATCTTGTAAGAGGCATTATATAAAGATATATGTCGGAACCTGCCAAAAGAAGAAGGATTTACTTCCTTAGGAATTAGAGCAAGGAAAGTAGAATTAGTGCACCCGCCAACCTTAGATTTTTTTTGGAAGGTTGTCACCATATGGAGCAGATCATATTTGATTATGTTCCATCATACTCTGTAAAAATGGAAGGAAAATCCATCCGACCCAGGAGGTTTTTCCGACTCCATTGCCCAAATGACATCAAAAATTTCCTGTTCAGAAAAAGGTTTCAATAAGGCTTGATTATCCTTTGAGTTGACAAGAAAATGTATCTTGTCCAAAAATTCAGCAGACACATCACCATTAGTGAGACCATCTTCATGAAACAAGAGCTGGAAGTGCCTGCTAGCATCATGTTTTAGAAGGCCTTGGCCTTTAATGATAACCTCATCACTAGTAGAGATTTCTGAAATATGGTTTCGAGACAACCTAGCCCTGCATTGGCGATGGAAATAGGTAGCATTCTTATCACCCGCATTCAACCAAAGGATACGAGACTTAAGCCGTAGGTATTTCTCTTCCTGATGAAAGGGTTGAGAGGTTTTAAGTTGAGCAAACTATTCCATAGCTAACTGAGTTTTTGTGATTTCTCTGTCTTCCATTTCTAGTTGAATCGTTGATAACTCAACCACTCTCGCTTTCCTGGAGCTGGCAGAAGTTTTTAGAGAAGCTTTGGCCCAAGTTTTCAAAGCAAATTTAGTTCTTTTTTTCTTCTGCTCCAAGATGAAGTTGGGTGATCCATCTACGTAATGAGACCATGCTTGATAAACTATATCCATAAATCCATCTCTCTTAGTCCAGAGTGGAATGAAACGAAACGGTATTGGATCGAGGTCTTCTTCCTTTTCGAATAACAAAGAAATAGGGTGATGATCGGACATGAGTTTAGGCAAAAATTTTGAATATATAATGGACTTTCCATCCAATAGATTGTTGTGTATTAGAAACCTGTCGAGATGGGCTGATATGTTGGCTGAACCAACTCGATTGTTGGACCACGTGAAGTGTCCAGATTTGGGTTTAATGTCAATCAGATCACAGTCTAGAATCATTCTTCCACCGTATCTTGAAGATGATCTTTACCGTGGAGCCCACCTCTTTTCTCACTAGGGGCTAAAGATATATTTAAATCTCTAGCAACTACTGAGTTTGAAGGAGAAATAGATTCGATAAAATCATATATCGTTTTCCAACATTCTCTTTTTTCACTGTAATTAATAGGAACATATAGATTAAATAGTGCAAGAGAGATATTACTAGAGATATGGTAGAGGTATGTGAAGATCCAATGTTGGGTAACAAACCATATATTTAACTGAAATTTTTCATCGCTCCAAAGAGTATCTAAACCCCTGGAGGAACCTCTAGCGCTGACAGCTTTGGTGACACTCAATTTACATTTAGTTTTACTAATGAGAAGGAGAGCTTCCTCCTCTATCTTAGTCTCTTGGAGCAAGATAATTTCCGAAGGAGACATCTTCATCAAATCTTTGACAGCTTCAGCTTGGATTAGGTTCCCCAATCCTCTGTAATTCTAAGATATTATCTGCATTATTTACCCAAGTGGGAAGGAGTGATTACTCCATTTGGGGGCCTTGACTTATTACTCCTACCATAAGACATTTCAATGGTGGACTGATTGCCTTGCATCTTAATCCTCTCATCCTCTTCTTCACGGGTCTCCTTTTTTGACTTCTTACCAGCCTTTTTAGAGAGTTGCTCAATTGAATATTCATCAGAAGAGTCAGAACAAACAACCTGCTTCTTCCTAGTTATGTCAGCATAAGAAGGAAAAACTTTATCTCTCTCTGGAGAATGCAAGGGATTACCTTCCCTAAGAAGTTCCATATTGGAAACTACGGCTTGTTCCATTGGTTTGAGAATAAATTTGGGTACATCGACCTATACTTCTAGTTGATGAAGCTCTACTTATTCAAGAACAGAAGCTTCAGGAGTGCTCAAAGCAACAAAATGGCTAGAAGATGTATTTTCTACCACATGGGGATTTGGAAGCTTCCCAACAGCAACGACACCTTTCATATTCATTCCATCTTTACCTTTCTTTTTAGGATCCTGTTGGAAGTTCTTGCTTTCTTAGCTTGGCTCCACTGGTCATCCTTCTCGATTTGAAGCTCCTATTCAGATTTTTTCTTGTAGTTATGGGCGAAGTGGCCATAACCATGGTATAATTGACACTTAAAAGGAATTTTCTCATAGTCCAATTCTTGAATGTAAGACCAATCAACTACAGTTAGCTTGATTGCCTCTGCAGACCAATCTCCAAGTCAACTTTAGCACAGATTCTCGTACATGAATATTGATCTTTCCTTTCTTCCCTATCGATGTAATTTCCAAGCTTGTTCCCAATGGCTTCTAGGGAATCTGAGTTCCAACAATGTAAAGGTAAGTGAGGGAGCCTTACCTAGACAGGGACTGCATATGGAACATCTTGGGTAGGATCAAAATCAGGAGTCCAATTGTTCAAATAAATACCCTGAAGGCCCATGAAGTAAGGCCCATTTTGAAAAATGAGGTCTCGGTCTTCGACTGAGTCGAACGAAAAGATGAAGAAGCCTCTGCCAACGAAGTGACATCAAATGCCTTCAATAACTAAGGGCCCCCAATTTCCCTAAGCCCAACTATCGATAGCCTTGGGATAAAGCCAGAGGCCAGTGAATTTCTCGATGAGCCCACACTTAGCAAGATTAAGGGCTGATCGACAAATCCTATCAGCAGGAAACTCAATGGAGGGGATGTCAACCTTCTTCACAAATATCTATGAAGGACCCCCTTTCTTCTTACCACATGATGCAACTAATATTTTAAAAGCATTGAATTCAGGAGGCAGAGGAGGAGGAGGAGGGTCTCCTCCAGCATCCATGAGGGAGTGCAAGCCACCAAGGAAAGTAGCACAAACTTCTTGAAGAAGAATACCTCGAAGGCAGCCCTAAGACAAATGATTCGGATCACAGGCCAAAGACTCCCAAAAATCGAACCAAAAGCAAAGAGGGAACAAGCCGAGAATTGAGATTCCCACAGGGTAGGCTCTGCAGATATTCTTGAGCCCAATTAATTTGATCACGATCTAAGGAATAAAATTATCAAATCCCAAACAATCAAGACTCTAATGAAAAAGTTGACATCAGCAAGTCCAGTCACAATCCTCCACCAAACCTTCAAGCAAACTCTAGGAACGAGTAAGCAAAGGAGAGCCAACCTCAAATTTACACAATATTTAAAATGATCCCGGTCCTAAATCGATCCAAACAAAAAGAGAATACAAACCAGGTGGACGGCATGGAGAAAGTTCAAGAGATCTTGTAGATAAATACCCACAATAGCATGCAAAGAACCGACAACGTGGAGCTTGAAATACACCCACAACAGCGACGAGCCAATGGCCAGATCCTGAGAGAATGCAAAAATCAGCGAACCAGGCCTGGAAGATTCAAATCTTCTAGGAGCTTTCTTGGAGCGAATTTTCCCCAGTGTTGTAGTGTGTTTTTAATATACATTCAACCCATTCATAAGACGATTTTTCAAAACCCCTTACCTCAATTAATAGTTGTCCCTAGTAAAGGGGCTATCGACATTTCTATTGATATTTACAATCAAATACAACCCTATATTGCCACCTAGGTCTTGTAGATAAGAATGATTCAAATTGATTATATCCCTTACATCAATTTGAAAAAATCATTCAGGATTTTGAAAGGAGGGAGAATAATTAGTGAATTGTGGCCTATCTTGGGTTTCTAGGTTTCTAGATTAGGGTTTTAGGGTGGTTAGATTAGTGTTTATTGGGAAAGATTATGTTTCTAGAGTTTATAGGACTGGATTAGGTTTCTAGGGTTTCTATGGCTAGATTAGGTTTCTAGGGATAGATTAGGAATAGGGAATTTAGAGAGAGTGAAGACTACTACGATTTATTATCAAAATTACACAAGGAGAGTGACACTGTATGCCTCCCTCAACAACTACCCTCACATCTGGTTGTTGTTGTTGAGGAGAATGAGAATTAAGGTAAAGTGGTCATTGAGATGTATGGATAATTTCTCTATAGGCTACTATGGTAGATAAAAGAAAAATGGTATGTTGTATGCACTCCCAAGTAAGATGTTATAGACCAATTTTGTGTACAAGATAACCATTAGTTACCTATTGATCATTAGAGATACCAATATAATTTGATTTTTTAAACAAAGGAAGTAACCCCTTTGTTTCTTTGTAGTTACTTATGCAAACCTTGCATAACGTGAGAGACTAGAAAAACAACAAAATAAATATGTAATTGAGTATTATTTATGTATAACAATTTTCCAACTATTCATTGGTACAAACTAGAATTCACTTGAGGCATGAGAGGAAACTTAACCTTGCACTAAAAAGGGTTTACTGCTCTCTCCTTATATTTACATAAAAGGAAAGAAATAAAAACCAAAATGAACTAACTACAAAAGAAAGGTGTCGTACCATATGAGTTATGTGCAATAAATCACCAACTCATTACTAATACAAACTAGCATTCACTTGAGCCATGATGCAATTTATTTTTGCATTGAAAGGGTTGGATTCTCTCAATTGATAATCATTTCTAAAGAAGGAGATGAACCAAATTCCTCTTCAAAATCATCAATAAAAATTAGGAAACACTTGTGACCATAGAGGAATTGGTGGGTTAACGACCACATAGATCACCTTGCACATGCTGCAAGGTGGTGTTGCATACAAAGAAGCACATTTGCAAAATATCGGATGGTGATTTTTGAGAATTCCCTTTGGATAAACACCATCTTAGCAAGAAGCGAGAGGAAGGTTGAGCATCATCATATGATTTCATAATTGTTGAAGTGAGCAACATTTTAAATGTCTAAATTGCTTGTGTTAAGTAGGTTTGTTGGCATGGGAAAGATAAGGATGGGTCAATGGTTTAGGTGAGTGTACACTATGTTACAGTAAGGAAGTTTAGTTTAGGATGGTTTAGTAGGTGAGGTTAAGGTCGTAACTAACCGAGCCTTGTACTTGGTTATGGTTCCATCAACTACTAGCTTGGTCTTGTAGATCTATTTACACCAAACTAGCTTTCTTCCAGGAGGTAAGGAGACAAGCTTCCAAGTTTTTTATTCTTGAAGTGAATCAATCTCATCATCCATGGTTCCTTGCCTTCTTGGATCATGCCAAGCCTCCTTATGGGACTGTGGATTTGACCCCATCATCATGAAGCACCTCTCTAGGATAAGTGGATCTGTATGACAAAGTGCAATGTTTTCATCCTATAATTGAGATTTTGTTCTTCTTATATCATATGGATACCCAACACTATTCCCATATGCTTTAATGAGATTTCCTTTGATTGGGAGCAGGTTTTGCATATAGATCTTTGTTTAACACTGGACTTGGAGATAAAGTAACACACTACGTTATGAGGTGGTTATCGTATGTGGTCTTATTTGCATGAGAAGTTGATATACCTTGGGAGGACTAGCATTGAGAATTATAAGGGAGGGCACTCGACTATGTGAGAGTTGGGACCACTTAGCATGCCTTAGGATGATGAGTACTTAGGACACTTGGGTTGAAGGGGCATTGGTTTTTTCTGAGCTCTATCATTATTTGTTCTTGGTCATTCTTAGAATTTGTTGTAGGTGGTGTAATATATGTGCTTGTAATTTATATTTTCTTTTATGTTGATAAAATTCAGTACCCCATGGTCCTTCTTATACGAACTCGAGGCATTCAAAAATTATTTTTGGCCATTTTTTCCAATTTTGAACATGCAAGACAATTAAAGGAAAAATCCCTTACTATCAACAAATGCATTTTCAAAGCTTGGGGGACAACTGCTAACTATGTATGATGATAGTGGAAAATGCATGCCTTAATGCCTTGTAATTATCTAATTTGAATTATGCATATCCAACAAGGTCATATCTGAACTTTTTTCCCAGTGCACGTAGAAATAAACAGGTATTTGTCAGATCTTTCTTCCTCAAGTGAGGGTAGTTTAGTAAGAGAAGATTAAAGTGAGACATCTAATAGGTCTACATGACTTATATCAACTAGATGTCAAAAGATAAGAAGAAAATTCCATAAATGCATGGAACTTTTTCTCGCTGAAGGGGGGTCATGTTCTGATGATGATGAGACAATAGGCGACATTTAGGTGCCCTTGAGGTACAAACATCTAGTGAAACAATGGGTACCCAAGGATCTTCCTCAAATAAACACAAATTTTTGTATGAACGAGAAGATATATCGAATTGCACAATCGTCATTACATGGTTTGGGGTTGTTTTGCTTGGATGGCATAAAGGTCGGTTATGACAGATGTACATAATTGATGGAGTAAATAGGACCATGTTACAACTACAAAGATTGGATATGCCTGGTCCAATATACACGAAGTATGTGCAAATATGGTTTGCCAACAAATTATTTACAGTTGAAAGACAAAGATCAAAATAAAGGAGCAATGTTGTACATTGACGGAAGGCTAAAATCGACCGAGAATATTGCGGGGTTTATAGAAAACACAAAACGAGGGTCTACAATTAAGCAACACATTTGCATATTTGAGGGGCGTGAAGGAAACCATGTTTGTGTATCTGCCATTAAATCAATAGCTGCATGGGAAGAGTTTCTTATTAGTTACAATTTGAATTAAGTAGATACAAACACTGTTACATATAACAATTTACCCAACCTTTAATTTTATTAATTAATTTAACCTCTTAAGGATTTTTCGTTACTCTATTGTTATAATTTTGTTTAAATTTTCTATATTTACTTCGTATGGTAGTGATAGGGGCATCTCCCTAGCCGTTGATCATAGGAGTACAACTTCCTCGAGGCATCATGTATACATCTTTGTAGTAGTAAAAATATAATTTGAAAAAATAGTTTTTTTTTCCTATGTTTTTTCATTAGTATATTCGTTTGTATTTTATAATGTTATTTGTATATTTGCTGTAGAGTGTTGATCGGGGAAACCACCCGGTTGTTGATCAGACTACAACAACCTTGGGGCAATATGTATACCTGATTGTAATTGTACAATTTAAATACGTCAAAATGTTTTCTTATTATGTTGTTTCCGTGAGTATTTTGGTTTTGTTTGGATCATTTTCTATGTTTTTGAAGCATAGTGTTGTAAGGGTCACTTCCCTAGCAGTAGATGATACCATACCTGCCTCGAGGCATTAGGTATACACTGATGCAATTGTACAAATTTAATATGAACACAAAGTTTTGTTTGTTGTGTTTTTCATGAGTATACTATTCCATTCATTTAGATAATGTTATCTATATACTTGTTGTAGAGTGTTGATCGGGGAAACCACTCGGTTGTTGATCAGACGACAACACCATTGGGGAAATAGGTATACCTATTTGTAATTGTACAATTTAAATACGCCAAAATTTTCTCTTATTACGTTCTTACCGCGAATATTTTGGTTTCGTTTAGATAATTTTTTTCTATGTTTTTGATGCAGGGTGTTATAAGGGGAACCTCCCTATTAGTACATTGGGACAGGTCCCCTATAACCATTGATATGATGAGTAGACGATCCTCGAGGCAGCAATATAACTCATTGGAATTGTACAAATATAATATGGAGCATAATGTTTTTTTTTTAATTTCTTTTTTGTGTGTGTGTATATTGGTTTCATTCTGATAATGTTTTCTACTTCTTTTTGGGAGGGGTATGATCGAAGCAAGTCCCCAGCTGTGGATCAAACAACACTAGAATCGAGGCATCTATTAAAATTAATTGTAATTTTATGAATCTATCATGATCGATATGTTTTGTTAATATACTTTTTCCCTCAATCTATTGCTTTCATGTCAGTAATGTTTTATATATTTTTGTTACAGATCGTTGATTCGACGTATGAAACATTGTTAGAGCAATCAATATCTTTAGATGTGGATGAGTTGATGCGTGATGCTGGAAATGGTTCTTATCTAGACCCAATTAAGATGATAGAGAAGGCCTTGATAAATATCAATGAGGATATCCTTTGTATTCTATTCATTCAACCGCAGACATATGAGATTAAATCCAAGGTTGATGTTTTGGTAAAGAGATCACATGCCTTGCAAGTAAGTTGTGGAATCTTGAATCATAATATAAATTCATTTAGTACTTTAATTTTTACTTGTATATGATGGTGAACTTATAAAATATGGTTCGTATTTAAAAGATTTTCTGCGACCGCACACTAGTGGTCAAGGCGGCGTTGGCCCCAGTGATGTTCGTGGAGAGTCATCACATGAGAAAACGACTCCACGTACATCTCCTATGCCACTGTTGTTGACTGAATAATCAATAACATGTTCCGCGACACCCCCTGGGCCATCTGTGAGTGCACCCTCTAGTGATCAGCACACACCAAATTGTGCAGAAGAAGGGGTCGATGCAGAGCCTGCTAATATTGATATCGTTGAAGAAACATTTCTTGGATATTCTCGTGTCACTAGAACAGGTACAATACAAAAAAAATTCTTGGTGGACGAAGAGCTTGTTCCAATAAAGATAGAGAAGATCCCAGGTAATTAATATGCATTGTTCAAGTTAGTGTTTATAATTTGATTGTAATATACCGATACAATATTGTCTTTAAATTAATTATGGCATGATCGTTTTGCAGGAAAGTATGTTTTTGATAAATATCTAAATGATTTGTCATTGTAGATATTCGGGCCCACCATCTGCACAAGGTGGGACAAACAAATAAAAAATTTAAAAGATGAGCTCACTAATCAGTTGGTTGGTATGTTCGACAATGAGAATTTTAATAGAGCCACGGTCCTAGAGAAGGTTGGACAACATATGAATATTGTACACGACCAATATATGGTTCACCTAGAAAGGAACCCTAGGTATTAGCGCCCTCCGATGATTCCAACTAGAGAGTGGAAAGCCCTAGTGGAAGATGGAAATGAGAGGGCTCTGAGAAAACAAGGAAATCTACCACCAAGAATGGGGAGGTATGCAATACTTTCCACAATGTAATTCTAAACCTTATTATTATTAATTTATATATCAAATTTGGAACATCTAATGTATTTCAACACTTTCATAGGCTATCTGGCACATCAAAGGCCACAAAGGAAAGACAAGAAAAAATTGGTCAGTACAAGCTTGGGTTGGGTGGTTATTCGAATTTGGCAGCACGAATTGTAAGTATCAAAAAACCAATAATGCATCCAAATAATAAATTGCAAATTATTTTCATTTTATTCCACCGCAAAAGGTAAATTCATGACGTTATGCAAATATGTAGGCCAACTGATTCAAAGAATTTCCCACTGAGGAAGATTTGAAGCTTGGCTTCTAGTACAAATTTGGAGTTGTTGTTGAACACTGAAAAGGCTTGTCTGGTAAAACACAGTCTTCTGGTGATACATCTTGCGCATGTGTATATAAAATATATATAGTTTAATGAATATTTATTACTTGTGTAATTTATTAGTTATAAAAAATGCCATAAAATATTGACTATGTTTTGAGCAGGAAAGCAACAATCCAATCAATGTCGAAGATGGACAACAACCAATCGAAGATCATGCTTCGAATCCTGGTAATGAATTTATTCATATGCTACAAATTTTAATATTGCAATGCATATGGTGAACATTAATTGTACTTTTCCATGTTTCAACTGCAGAGCATGTAGAGGATCACACTGTACAGGTTGAGCCTAGAGTGTAGGAATATGAAGTACATCATGTGGCCACTGCCCAGGTAAAAAAACACCTTTGTAATGTTTTTTTAAATAAAATACTTGTCATTACAATACCATAATATATCAATGTAACATTTTCAAATTAATGCAGGAAATCCAGACCCCTTGCTGCAAAATCCATGACAAGTTGATGAACCACCAAGAACTGAACGACAAGTTCCAGATGATGAGTTTCTTCTTGATTTTGTAAAGAGAAAAAATATAAAGAAGTGATTGAAGAAACACTGTGAAATTATTTTTGATAATATAATTTATGATGGATCTGGTCTAGTCACTGAGAAGGGGGCGGAGGTGGGGGGGGGTGTGAATCAGTGACATAAATTTACACACAATTTCTTTTATTTTAGAAAATGTAAAAACAAATCTGGACACAATGATTTATCATGGACCCCAATAAGGTAAACCACCAAAGGTTTCTATTATCTTCAAAACTTTGTTTTTACAATATACAATAGCTATTTGCAACACCCACTTGCTAGAGACGACAATCCCCAAGTTTCTCAGCCACTACTGAAGGATGCACACACACCTTGGTTTCTGCCTGCACCTATAGACAAGGATACACCAATACCTTGATTCTACAGCCACTACTGCAAGGAGGCTAAGACCTCCTTGTAGGCATGTAGCCTGCCCTAGCACCGCCCTTCCACCCTTGAATGTATTTTTATCAGACTTCCATATATTCTTTAAAAAATATGTCTCTTGTTACTCTACTTTGGTCTTTGTCTTATGCTTCGGCTGCATAGATTTGGATGACAGAGACACATTTCTTCTACTTTAATATTCTACTTTAATACTTCTTCTCAATTTCAATACATCAATATACCTTTTCGAATTCATTCATGCCTCTTCAATCTGGACAAGCACACCTTTTACAAACCAACATGCTCTTTCCTTTCTCTGTTCCTCATTTTTAATTCTGTTTATTAGTTTAAAATTCTTTAATAAATTACTTAATTGACAAACCATCTTCAAACCTGCGAGCTCTCTTCCTTTGCGATCTCCCTGTAGATTTCCTTGCGTTGGATTACCTTCCATATATAGGAAGCAAGCTTCCTCATGTCCTCCAGGAGCTTCTATTTCTTCCTTGTAGGATTCCTCATGCTATCTTCTCCTTCGCGAGCATATTAAGCTCTTGAGAGTTTAACTAAGCAACTGTGTACGCACTTGAGATTTTCTACAGACATATAAGCCTTGTGTGGTTTTTAACCTAAGCTTCTGCGAATTCTTCATGCGGGGATCACTTTCTCTCGCTCTTCAGTTTTTTTGCAATCTCGTCTGACCAAGGAATCTAGTTTATTCTTTCCAAATTATTTTGCAGCATCAAACAAACAACCCAACCCTAAAGGTTCGAGATCTTCTGCATCATGGATTTTATGATTTTCTTGTTTCCACAAGCATTCTTCTGCAGTCCTTAGGTTTCCACAATTCAACTTTTTGCACTGACGTTTCTGGACTTTCCTTTTCGTAAGCTCCTTTCTGCACTGGCCTTTTCACATGCGGATTGTGGAAGTATGAAAACAATTTTTTGAGCTTATACCTTTCCACCTTTCCACTTTCGCAATGGTCCTTCCACCTTTGTCTTTCCGCACCAACCGTTCCACAACGACCTTCCCACTTTCCTCCTTTTTTGTAATGCCGAATGCGGAAATCAGAAACACAACTTTTCCATGACTTCAACTTTTTTCTTTCCGCATTTCCGCACCCGCACTTCTGTTCCCACAACTTTTCACAGATCCTCCGAACCGTCGATCTCTTGTGGCTGCGCTTCTGATCGTTGATCTGATGATTGATTGCGGATGTCTTCTTCCACATTCCTTCTATTGTGGAACTCTTCTGTGACCGTCGATATATTTTGGAACGGTCCTCAGCCCTTGATCTCTGATTAACTGCAGAACTTCACCTCGTTCTTCTGCCTTTTGTGTATCTTATCCCCAATTGTTGGATCTCATGTGGGAAGATTCTTGACCGTTCATTTCTGAACTATTGCGAAACTTCACTCTTGCCCACTTTTCTATTTCCACAATGTCTTTCCTGTAACATCTTTTCCGAACCATCAATCTGCAGCGGGATAGATCCTGACCATTGATATGTTTACTCATCGATCATTTGTTTTAAAACTTTGCCATTTTTATTATGTAAATTAATTTTTTTTCTCTTGTTTTGACAGATTGATATTTCGCACTTGTGAGGGTCAAGTGAGAATTTGACTTCATGGCTGGATAGCTAGTTCAATGAGGAGCAAGATCATGTCGTCTTTATATCTTACTGACAGACACACATCTTCTGGAGGGCATTTAAAAATAGTCTTCCAGACTTTTGTTATGACACTTAGACCAATTTCTTAGTCTCATCCAATTTGCCTAAAACACTATTTTGGTAGGTCGATAACTTCTCCCTCAACTACTTCTCAAACAAACTAAAGACATGGTCAAGTAGAAAAAACGCCTGTCTACAAGACCCCTATGTGATGCAGACATTTACTCTAACCCGTGATTTAGGGCAAGTGTTCTCTTAGACCATTTTAGACCAATTTTGACTTATTTATTCCATACTTAATCAATTTCCTGATTTTCACCAATGTCGATATTTCTCCTGAATGATGTCACATCATCTGCTTTGACATCATAGGCAATGTCTCTTACCAATTTTCCATCATGTCCTTGGTTATTCCTTTGTCATCACTGAACTCCTTTTGACATCAATGACAACTATATTCTATATTGCCAACAATCTTCCCCTTTGGCATTGATGGCAGTACCTTAAACCTTCTCCCCCTTTGACAAAAATGACAAAGGATAACCTATTATGCCCTTTGCTATCATTGAATTGACATAGAATTTCCAATTATCCCCTGTTAGACAACTGCCCTTCTTTTGCTTCTCCTCCTCTAATTAACTTGGACTTGGTGCTGGTTAACATCCTTCTTTATCTTCTTGTAGTGAGTCTTTGAATAAAAACTTGGATGATGAGTTTATAGACCGCCCCTATCATAGTGCTTCTCTTCTTGCCACACATTCATTCTTCAAAAACTGAGATCAAAATTAATTGTGGTATCCCTCTTCATTCTTTATGCCTTTGTATCAAGTCATGATACCAAATCTGCATTCAAACATAACTTAATCCTTTGCCAAAACTCTACTTCAACAATCTCTTCAAAACTACTCTATAGGTTTGGTCTTGATTCTTCTTTATGATTTCAAAAATGACAATATAACCATTACTAACATTGTTATCAATGACAACAAACGTTTCAAACATTCTCCCCCTAAGTACATGATCCTCTCTAATGCCTTATTTCAGGGCTCTCTTCTAGGTTATGTGGGATTTTGTAGAAAAAACATCCATCTTCAGTCCCCCCACTATCACTAATTCCTTATTCATCATCTTTATTTTCATCATAATGAATGTCAATCTTATCTACAACACTATTACAACCCTCATCATCTTGGGAAACCTTTTTGATATTTGAAATCTTGCTTTCTTCTATATCTTTGGAGTCTTCCTTTCTTCTCCAACTCTTTCCATGAAGTTCCTTTTGGTTTTTCAAAAACTTGTCCTTATCTCCAGTCATGTATTTTGAATGACCAATGTCAACACACTAGGGATCTTCTTTATCTTGTGTTTTCAGGGTATTCAGACATTATTCTTTTAAAGTTCTTTCTTTCCAAAGCTTCTTCTGCTTTCTAATGTATTTTGGTCTTTCTGAGATTTCCATTAATCTGCAATTGCTTGCTTAATGTTCATAGCTATGACAATTGAAGCATTCTAAATTCCTTTCTTGTAGAGGTGCAAATGTGTTATAATTTCTTCTCGTAACTTGACCAACTGTCTGATTGTCCACGAGGTTATAGTTTTTAACCTTCAAACTTTTCCTTTCATATGCTCTGCAATTCATAGCTTTGTGTCCAAAGTTAGAGCATGCAAAACAATAACCAAGGAAAATGTGAGGATACCTATTTTGATAAACCTTCTTTGGAGCTGTCTTGAATTCCTTCTTGATGGATGGAAATGATCTTCTGGAGTTTTGATAATTGCTTGTATTTTCTTCTTCTTTCTTCTTGAATGTATTGAGAAGAGCAGCTGCATAAGATTTTGAGCTAACTTGATTTTCTTCTTGAGAATAACCTATTCCATTTTTGTTACTTGGATCCCTTTGTGAGGTTATAATCTTATATAAGATTTTAAAACTATTTTCATATCTTGTTTGGATAAATTTTGCATCAAGCTCTTTTCTTAAGTGAACTAGTTCCGCCTCCATTCTTTCACAGGTTAGTTGTTTTTATTTAAGAGACTTCTCCAGTTTTTCTTCTATCCTATTTGCCTCTTGAATTTGGTGTTTCATATTGCTGATTATTTTCTTCTATCCTATTTTCTTTTTGTCATCTTCATCTTCAAAGTCTTCCTTGGGATAAGGACATTTGACTTGAAAGTGCCCAATTCTGCCACAATTAAAACATTTGAAGGGCATCTTGCCTTTGTACTTCCCTGATCCTTTCTGAAGTTTTTCAATAAAATTGGCTTCTTCTTCATCAGATTCTTCATTATGGTTAGTCTGAGGTTTTTGCTTCCGACTTTTTGTTTTCTTGGTCACCTTGAAAGTTGCTTCTCCTTTTGGGAGATTATCAATACCTAGTCTTAATTCATAGGCTGTGAGGATTCCATACAATTCATCCATGGTAAGATCTTATAGCTTCTCTTCATCTTCAAGAGTGGATACTTTGGGATTATATGCCATAGGAAGTGTTCTTAGTATCTTTTCAACTAACTCATAGTCTGGTACTTCTACTCCCAAACCTTTGATTGTATAAACAAGATTATCAATTCTTTCGAAGTTGTCTGAAATATTTTCTTCATCCTTCATTTTTAGACTTTCATATTGTACTTTGAGATATTGAAGTTTTTCCATTTTTACTTTGGAGTCTCCTGCATATATGTTTTCCAATTTGTCCCATATATCTTTTGCACTTTTACAGGTTTGTACTTTTGCAAGAACCTTCTTCCTTATTCTAGCTTGTAATTTATTTAAGGCCTTTGCATGTTCCCAAAGTTTATTCTTGTCTTCTGCTTCTGTAGGGGTGAATTTTGGAACATTATATCCTTCTTCAACTAATGCCCTAACTTCCAGTCCAATGGACATCATATAGTTTTTCATTCTAATCTTGCAGAAAACATAGTCTTCACCATCAAATATGGGAATTCTTATTGACATCTTCATCTGCTGATCCATAGTGGTTGTAATAGGATCTTCCTTCTAGTGGTTAAACTATGGTGAAGGAAGTTGGCTCTGATACCAAGTGATGGATCAGGTTTAGTCACTAGGGGGGGTGAATCAGTGACAAAAATTTACACAAAATTTATTTTATTTTAGAAAATGTAAAAACAAATTTGGACACAATGATTTATCGTGGAACCCAATAAGGTAAACCACCAATATGTTTCTATTATCTGCAAAACTTTCTTTTTACAAAATACAATAGTTATTTTCAAGCACCGACTTGATGGAGACCATAATCCTCAACCACTACTGAAGCATGCACCCACACCCTAGTTTCTTCCTGCACCTACAGACAAGGATACACAAATACCATGATTCTCCAGCCACTACTGGAAGGAGTCTAAGACCTCCTTGCAGGCATGTAGCCTTCCCTAGCACCACCCTTCCACCCTTGAATGTATTTTTATTAGACATCCAGATCTTCTTTAAAAAGTTTGTCTCTTATGCTTCGGCTGCATAGATCTGGATGACAGAGACATATTTCTTCTACTTTAATATTCTTCTTAAATACTTCTTCTCAATATCAATACAACAACATAACTTTTTGAATTCATTCATGCCTCTTCAATATGGACAAACACACCTTTTCCAAACCAACATGCTCTTTCATTTCTCCGTTCCTCATTTTTAATTATGTTTATTAGTTTAAACTTCTTTAATCAATTACTTAATTGAAAAACCATCTTGAGACCTGCGGGCTCTCTTCTTCTGTGGGCTCCCTGTAGATTTCCTTACGTTGGCTTACCTTCCATCTACAGGCATCGACCTTCCTCATGTCCTCTATGGGCTTCTCTTTCTTCCCTATAGGGTTCTTCACACTATCTTCTCCTCCGTGGGCATATTAAGCTCTTGAGAGCTTAACTAAGCAACTGTGGACGTACTTGAGATTTTTTGCAGGCATATAATCCTTGTGTGGTTTTTAACCTAAGATTCTACAACTTCTTCACATGGGGATCACTTTCTCTCTCTCTTCAGTTTTTCTGCAATCTCGTCTGACGTAGGAATCTGGTTTATGCTTTCCAAATGCTTTTGCAGCATCGAACAAAAAACCCAACCCTAAAGGTTCAATATCTTCTGCAGCATGGATTTTATGATTTTCTTGTTTCCACAAGAATTCTTCCGCAGTCGCCAGGTTTTCGCAATTCAACTTTACGCACTGGCCTTTTCACCTTCCACTTTCCGTACTTGCCTTTCTGCAAGATCCTTTCTGCACTGGCCTTTCCACATGCAGATTGCGGAAGTTGGAAAATAATCTTTCCAGTTTTTAGAGCTTCTACCTTTCCACCTTTCCACTTCTGCAATGGTCCTTTTTTCGTTGTCTTTCTACACCAACCATTATGCAATTGCCTTCCCACTTTTCGCCTTTTCCGTAATGCGAAATGTGGCAATCGAAAACGCAACTTTTCCATGACTTCGAATTTTTCCTTTCCGCCCTTCCACACCTGCACTTTCGCTCCCGCAACTTTTCACAGATCCTCCGAACCGTCAATCTCCTGCGACTGCGCTTCTAATCGTCTATCTAATGATCAATTGTGGATCTCTTCTTTCGCATTCCTTCTGTTGCCGAACTCTCCTGCGATCGTCGATTTATTTCAAAACGCTCCTCAGTTGTTGATCTCTGATTAACTGCATAAATTCACCTCATTCTTCTACCTTTTGTGTATCTTATCCCTAATCGTTGGATCTCGTGCGAGAAGCTTCCTGACCGCTCATTTCTAAACTATTGTGAAACTTCACTCTTGTCCGCTTTTCTGTTTCCGCAATGGCTTTCCCACAACGCTTTTTTCAAACCATCGATCTACTGCAGGATAGATCCTAACCATTGATCTGTTTACTCATTGATCATTTTTTTTATCACTTAGCCATTTTTAATATGTCAACTGATGTTTTTCTCTTGTTTTGGCAGATTGATATTTCGCACGTGTGAGAGCCAAGTGAGAATTTTATTTCATGGCTGGATAGCCAGTTCACTAAGGGGCAGGATCATGTCATATTTATATCTTACTGACACACACACATATTTTGGAGGGAATTTAAAAATAGTCTTCCAAAGTTTTGTTATGGCACTTATACCAATTTCTTAGTTGATCCAATCTACCCAAAACACTATTTTGGTAGGTCCATAACTTCTCCCTCAACTACTTCCAAGACAAACTAAAGACATGGTCAGGTAGAGAAAACAACTTCCTACAAGACCCCTATTTGCTGCGGACATTTACTCTAACCCATGATTTATGGAGGCATTCTCTTAGACCCTTTTAGACCAATTTTGACTTATTTATTCCATACTTAGTCAATTTCCTGCTTTTCACCAATTTCCATATTTCTCCAGAATGATGTCACATCATCTGCTTTGACATCATAGGCAATGTCTCTTACCAATTTTCCATCATGTCCTTTGTTATTCCTTTGTCATCACTAAACTCCTTTTGGCATCAATGACAACTATATTCTATATTTCCAACAATGTCATGCATATTTTTTCCCTACTAAATGGATGAACACTTTAATGAATGTTAGCTTTTATTGAGTGAATGGTAAATGTTTCTTTATGATGAAATCTACATTTTGCACATAATTTTTTTTAAGTACATGCATTGGGTATAGGGAATTCAGGGTGATGTGAGGGGGGTAAGGGGCCATAAGATCTTCCACCTTCATGTGGTTGGTCTTGTTCAGTAGAGAATATTAAATTATTCTCGAAACAAAGAGGAGCTCAATGAATGGCTACGATCAACCCAGAACCTTCCTTTGTGGTTTGTATGTTTGACTACCCACCATGCTCTCTAGCCACACCAAAGGCTCTACAACAAGCTAGCACCGACACCATCAAGTCCAATTTTGTTATTTCACTAAGCATGCCTCACACAAGCTCTCTAAGCAAAGAGCTCTAAGTATCCTCTAGGGATTCTTTGTCACATGCCCTAGGGTCTACCTCCATCTCACAAAAGGAATCAAACATTAACACTTCAAGTGTCCTCTAATTTTTGTCCCCAAAACCTTGGTTCCTTCCCTGCTTGCACAAATACAAGTACAAAGACTCAAGACAAATGCATCTTCGAGATACAAATGATGTAATGAACTCATAAATGAATTAAGGCAATAGGATGTTCAAAATCAAATAGGTAAGGAAATCGAGACATGGAATACTTATGATAGTTTGAGAAAGGGTAAAATCAAATGAAATTAAGCATCGACAAGAATATCACTGATCAATTCAATGTTTAATAATAAACCATGGGCATGTAGCTATTGATGAAAAAAGGTAAGATTGATAAGATAATTTTATCAATGTCCATTGAATCAACACAATAGTAGGATGGTAAACGATATGGTTGAAGCTAGGATATAGACCCTAGTTGTGGGCATAAACGAATAGAGAAATGAGTAAGGGATTCCCACACTCTCTTGCATACCATGTTGAGGTTTGTAAGAGACCGCAAGGATGAAATTGAACCAACCAACAAACCATAATTCCTGTAATAAACAAGGAGAAAAACAATGTTAGGGTAGCACAACATTACAACCTAAGAAGTGTATTAGATATGATTTATGGGTGCAGTACTATAGGGAGAATCCATAAGTTGACTAGAGAGAATATGCAAACAAATAACAAGAGAGTTTATGGTGCTCATAGTCTAAATCACTTGTATTCAAGAGATTAGGAAGTTCACATGAGGCATGGGTTCTTGCCTAGTTTATGCCAAATGTAAAATTGTGTCATTCTAGGATTTGGGAGGGTTTTAGTTCCCGTTATGGTACATTTCTAGATAATTCATCGAGTAAAGACCTTACTATACTTGTTGCAACAAGTACAATGCTAGAATGTAATATTTGCATTTCTTATTTATAATCGAACTAGGATGAACACAATTTATGTGACATTTGTTAGATTTCATCTATTTTTTTCTACAAGTTAAGGCAATAAATGAATTGGTGGTGTTTTTAATTCACAAGTTTGTTAGCAAAATAATGTATCCTTTAAAATTTTGGAATATCTGTTCCATCTCTTATCATCAATTTTCATGGTACTAATAATATTTGTAATATGATGTAGTTGTGAGGGACCTTGCATGATGTATTTCTATCCAAATAGAGAATTTGGAGAGGATTCCAACTATAAATATATAGTTTAAACAAAAGCGCAAGTAAGGGTAAGTTCAAGATGCCACCGCTTCTTGTAAAGGGGATGCTAGTTTATGAGCTTTTCCAATTCTTTTTATTATCTTGATTTCCCATGATTACTTGTATTTGGTGCAGGATATACAAAACTTCTACTGCCTAAGTTGTAAGCATAAGAAGCATCAGTACAACTTGATAAACTGGTATGTTATTTAAAGTAACATGTTGTCTTATGGACATCACTGTATTCATGTGAAGAGATATAATAATATTGACATGGTGCGTGGCAGGTCCCATATATAGCTTCATCCTTGGGGGCTGTCAAGTTTGGCACAAATGGTCATAGCGACCTGTTTGACTGGGTTACTATACAACTTACAAAACTTAATGATCAACGTGATGTTTGACAACTTTTGAAACCAACATCCCTTGTTCTACAGGTATGGCATATTGTACTAGTTGTCCATATTTTTATGTAATCGTTGTCTTTGGAATATTTCATTGAAAATGCTATGGATATTAGGACAATTCATATTAGTGCATATTCATTATGCATCCAACCCATTGAAACTAAACATGCCACTATTCTCCATCTTGAAAATTATCTAAAAGGATATGCAGTCCTATTGTAAACATTCAGTTACCATCTCATTTATGGCGATGTTGAAATTGACACTCCTAAAATATATAAAAAGATAGGCTCCATTCTTGATCTAAGATCTATGAATAAAATGTATCGTAGAAACACAACTATATGATCAAACCACATCAAATGCATATCCTATATATAGTTTATGCTAACTAATGCTTATGTTTATAATTATTTAGCCACGTAGGCCTCATCTCAAAATGAAATTTGACTAAGGAATATTAAAAAAAAAATTCCAAAACCCATTCATTACATCATTCATCCCAACAAAATTTCATCATCCTAAACACCTATTCATAAATTTCAAAGTCTACCCCCCCACTTCAATATTTGACTAACCCTTAGTCATGCTCGAGGAGTCTAGCAGCTTAAGTCTAGGTTGGAGGTGTAGAAAACATAAAATAAGTAGAGGTACAAAGGCACACATGGCATGGAGATCACTTGGTTTTAGAAGATAAATCCATTGAGGCATAAGTGGAAAATATCAAATTTAACTGCAAAGGACATAGGTGTAGATCTCACCAAGGCATAAAGGAGTGGGGTTTAGCGTATAGTGCAAAGTGAAAATTGAGTATGCACCACCAAAATCATTGAACGCTTCTCATTAATCTCAACTCATATCCATAATCTCTTCTTATTTAGCTCATATTCATTAGCTAAAAGAGCATTTTGTAACCTCATGCTAAACACGTAAATTCATTATGCTTATATGCAACACCACATGGGAGCACTTTGAATTTGGACTATAGAATATATGGTGACATGGGATCAAGAATGTTGTTCAAAATTAACTTTAACAACAACACTACACGAGAATTCACCCCACAAGGATGACCATAAATATAATCCGAGCTACATACATATTTGGTGTAGAACTTTTGAACACATAGGTAACCTTAATGCACCACCATATCAACATGTCACCAATTCCAAATCCCACCTTACAATACTACAAGGTAGATCTAATAAAGTTTCATCTATTACTCTAAGGAATCATAATGGAATGAGAAATGCTCAGAACATCAATAGAGACATAGTATCACAATTTAAGGTAAGAAACAACACACACTAAGGTTTCCTGAGTGATATGACCCACCACACACCATATAACTGGTTTTTTTATAAAAATTATAGATCGTGGTCGGAAATATGACGACCCCTCCCATGATATCCGAGGAACATGCCATACCACCGATCACAAATGTCGTCGGTTTTCCTCTTTTCTGTTTGTTGGATTTTCGACAAGTATGCCATACCACTGGCGCAAGTGTCGTGGAAGATCCAACATTCTGTAAAGTATTGAGGGTCAGTTTTTTGACGAGCTTGTTGTCGGATATCATTCCTTCTGTAAATCATTTGGGGTCGAATATCTGACGCACATGTGTCGCATATTCGATGTGCATATTAAGAGATTTGTGGTCGGATATACAACAATGGCATGTGAGATATCTGACGAGACCATTTTGCTATTAGATATCTGACGAAAATCAAATGACGTTTATAAAAGATGATGCTTCTCGAATTGTCGATAGCTTAATGTCGAAAATCAGACATATATGCCGTCGGATTCTGGGTTTAGATTTTCATGTGTGGGGAAAGTAGGAATATCTCAAATGACTCAACCAACAAGTCAACCAGGTGTTCAACACATTGTAGAATCAAATGTATACATGAGAGGACACGTGTCCCAAACTAAAGGAAAAAGGAAATGCACAAGTAGGAAAAGTTAAAAGAGTAAAAAAATACCAGGAAAGTGCAAGGATAATTTGAAAGTGACATGCCTAAAAATAAGTTACAAAGCAATTTAAGAGCAACATACTTTTTTTACATAATGAAGCTATATAATTTAATCTGATTTCATTATTAGAGGCTAGCAATTTTTAGAGGAGTTATAGGGATTGTTGAGTCGAGGAACCCTTTTGCTTGTTATAGATTTTTATGAGATAAAGACTGTAGAGTAATTATATAGATGTTTTGTCCTCTGTAAATTGTCCTCCTTCATGTATTACCACACCTATTCTAGTCCATGTAACTCTTTCATGAAATGATAATAAAGCTTTGAGCAGAAAATTAAGCCCTATTTGTGTTGTCAATACATATATTGTTGAATATGAAATTGTTAACATAGATTTTATTTTTCTTTGACCTTTGGTCCAGTTTTAGGATGTGTATGCGAACAACTATGTATAAAGTTTTCATTTTTGGTTGTTTATATGTATGTCACGTTGTTAAAATTCATATAAAGTCATGAGATGTTTACAATGTTTGTTACAAATTGTTGGATTGTTTAAATAAAGCTCAGTATGCTTATTTTGCTAGCAAATAGTAGAGAATTATCCTACATGCACCTCTAATGTTTTCAATTGTTTCCATTTGCTAAGTTTAGATCCATTCTTATTCAAAGCACTGTAATATTCTATAAAATTCCTCTGAAATGATGTTATATACTGAAAGTCGGTTCATAATTCTTTAAGTCATAGCTACATTCAAGAAACGATCAATTCATATCATAAATTCACATAGATTTAGCTCTAATATCTATAAAGTTTGGCATCATCATGCCCTGGCATATATTATACTTCAACTTTGTATGCCTCAGGGACTAAAAGCTCAGTAGAGGGCTTGACCATTTTTCATGTCCACTCCCTTCTCTCGCTACAAAGTATTACCCATCTTCATGGGAACACCCTCAATTATTCATACTAGATTGTTAGAATTAATATAAGCACAAAACAAATACTATTTAATAAAAAAAATTGATATGAAAATACAAAAAAAAATGTTAGCGGTTTCTTTAACCACCTTTAACTAAAGCTTATTTAAATCTTAATCAATATGCATTTAAGCATAACAAGATACTACGACCATAAAATGAATGCGTGTTGTACACTGGTTACACTTAGGTTAATCTTCTTAATTGGCTCAAGCAAGTCCAAAATATGACATAATATCTAAATGCCTATCAGCATAATAAATGGAAAATTATAATGATCTAGCCTTTTGTTTAAAAACAAGATATCTTCACAAAACCAAGTAGCTCGCTAAGCCTATCAGCTTTTACCAACTACTTTACTTATCAATGTGCTAGTAAATAATTCTCCTTTCAATAATTTTTATGTCCCCGACGGGGTACATTTATAGATGGAGCAGTTGGATTAGTTTCTATGTAGCTGAACTTGGTGAGTCTAAGGTCTGAGTGGATGTACTAAAGATGTACAACGACAAATACCATTTTGTATTAAAGATGTACTTGGAAAATCACATTATAACTATGTTTTTAAATGCAAGATTCGTGTCAAATTTAACCATGATTTTGTGAAAAGAAATTGTAAAAGCCAGAGTTAAACTACGTTTTCTTTTGAGCGTAACATTATTGAAGTTGAAGCAAGAAAAATTAGATCGAGAAAATTTATAATCAATGCAACACATTATATCTTTAGTTACTGGTGCATATATATATTAAATATATTTGGTGTATTTTCATGGATATATTGTTATAGATATATTAAATATATTTGATTTGTTTTTCGTAAGAAGCAGATATATTAAATATATCTACTAGATGGCTACTTCTTACGTTGAGATTTTACAACGATGTTGAGAGTGGGCAGAATGGGCCAAGAATTGTTCATTGCAATACTGGAAACATCAGTCAACCACAACAGTTCACAATTGTTGTCAAAACCCTGCTCTCAAACATTACCGCTAAAGCTGCGGAGAGTACCAAACCTTTTGTTGCGGATTCAGTCACTGTCCTATCTAGTTTAACGGGCACTATATACATCTTTGCGCAGTGTTGGAGAGATCTGTCGCAGCTTGTCTGCGGATCGTGCCTAGCTTTTGCCTTGGAATATATATCTTCATGCCAATTTGGAGCTCTTGGGGCACAATTTGGATCTTGAAACTGCTATTTGCGTTACGAAATTTATAAATTTGTTAACACTTCAATTCTCTTACCGTCGCCAGCACAAAGTCGTCTCGGATCCTCCAGTATCTTCTTTCACATTTTTTTCTTACAATAATGAGTATAGTGGTTAATTTCCGGTGAATTAAACCACAACCTCTTTACTATGATTTTTTGTGCACAACTGTAGAAGGAAAAACAATCTAGGGTGCTTGGGATAATTCTTGACATAGTAGCCGGCGGTTCGATTGGTTTCATTGCAGCCATACGCCTTTGGAGGTGGAATTCTCATTCGAAACTTCGGGAACAGATTAATAGAACCAGAGGTCCTGAGACAGTAGTTAAATCTTCTGTGTTGAGGATCAAAGATCGGGTCTTATGACGCCCTGTAGTTATTTTCACAGGTGAGGGAGGAGAATCTATCTTACCTTCTACAATAGCGACTTCAGAACTCATTTTCAAATACAATATTCTGAAAGAGGCTACCTCCAATTTTAATGAATAGAACAAGCTTTGTGAAGGAGGTTTTGGATCCCAAACTGTGTATGCATTTTGCATTGTGGTCTAGCTGTCACGTGCAAGTGTCGGTGTGTTTGACATATTGGACGCCATTTCACATAGAATCCATGGCAACGTCGTATTTTGCAGGGATAACTTTGTTTATTTAAAAACTTGTTTTTCACAAGGTGATTACAAATTGGATGTTCTTCCGATGACTTGCCATTTTTTCTAATTTGGTTGGATTCTATTTGTATTTTTCTTTGCAATTGGGTTTTCTTCCTTTGAAATTTTGGGTTTTCTGGATTTAGCTGTAAAATGAAGGGTGTTTTTTTATATTGGCAGAACTTCTTTATTAATGTTTATTGTCACTTGTTGTTTGTTCTATTCCTTCCCCTTGACCGAAGCTCGAGATTTGGAGGATGAATTAATGAACAATCGAGGAAAAGGGCTTGTGACTTTGTCTCTAGAAAGCAGGCTGTAAGAAAAAATTACTCAACAGGAAAAATTCCTTCGTTGGAAGTTGTTCAGAAAGCTGAAATAATCGTTAATGGCTAAAAATATCCTCTCTGTAATAGTTGATGTTCTCCTGTAATAGTTGATGTTGAGATCATTCGTAGAAGTTTGAAAGAGAACGTAACGTGGGACTTTAATTCGATGGATCATGGCCCAAGAATTGGACACACCGACCCTCTTGGTTTATGCCATTGAGTATGACAGTATGCGAAATCTATATCAAAACGAATTTTTGAAAGTAGCGAGATATATTTATTGAACTAGACATGTGTAGCTAGTTCCAGATTTTAGCAAAAGTAGCCCATTCAATTAACTAAAAATGTTGTTGCAGCATGAATCATGGTATATATATATGGCTTCTCATTTGCCATTGTACCGGCCAGTGCGTTGATGGGGATCTAAAACTTCAACATCATAATTCTCTCTGTGGCGTAACATATTAGAACAATGCCAATTTAATGTTTCTACTCAATCTTAGAGCGCATGTAAAAATTAATTATCCTTTCAAGTTCCATTTTTTTTGGTGACAAAGATATAATGTCGAAGTATAATATCGTAGATGTAGAAACCAGTTTTTTTATTCAACATAAACACTGTTCAGTCTACATGAAACCTTTAAAAGTAGAATACTTTTTTTTGAAGTGAAGAGAGCTTCTGGTGAAGAAACCTTTAAAAGGTGGAATACTTTTTTTGAAGTGAAGAGAGCTTCTGGTGAGGAAACCTTCAAAAGGTAGAATTTTTTTTTGAAGTGAAGAGAGCTTCTGGTGAGGTATATTTATGATCTTTTTATAATGGTATTGTGTCTTATATACATTTCTAAACTCGGAAAAGTTGAATAGGTGGCTGGGTTTATAAATCAATTTGATAAAAATATAATCTATATGCATATAAAAAAATGAATTCTCTCCCATATTCTAAAATTTTGACAAAATGTTGATATCACATTGGCAACTAAAAAACATTTAAAATTGAAAAAATATAAGCTTTTTTAATTTCTTGGGAAAGTTGCATTGGAACACAGGACTAAGGATGATGGCAAAGAAATATTCCGTTGTCTTTTTGTATAGTTACAAACTGTGGCATGAGAATGGTAAGTGTGGGTGTAATGTTGAGATTATATATATATATATATATATATATTTACTTACCATCTATGGCCACCCCAACGAGTAAGGAAAACCAAGATGACGGGCATGATTACTCTTCATGAACCAACAAAAGATGGAGAATAAATTATAAGTGAGCAAGCTATAATATATGGTCGGTTTTTATGAAGGCAAATTATTAAGCGGAGGAGGCTTGTTATGTGCAAACTGCAAACTCCATCCTCGATGGCTTTGAGATGCCAAACCCTAAGCACTTCGTGATATTGAGAGGCATAAATTAGCATGATTTCCATTTCATAGTGGTTGTTTTCAAAGAAATAACAAAACATAACATAGATGGATTGAATATTTATATGTATAGTTTATAAAAATATTATTTGAATTATAATTTTATAAAGTAATTTTTTTTTTAAACTATTCAAAAGTGGATTTTGGTATACTTATATTTAAGTTATTTTGTTACTATTAACCTTAAATGTTATTTTGTAATCAATTTTAGTATATTATACTTAATACAAGACTTTTGGTCTATATTTACTAGCTAAATTAAAATTTAAAATTTTAATGATTGTAATAATAACCTTTAATAAACACAATCAAAATTAATGAAATAAAATAAGTATGTTAGTTTAAGATAACTTATTTTTTTCACTTTTTTATAAATTTTATTTTAGCTTTTTTTTTCAATGTAGTAATTTTTGTGGAAAACATTACCAACTAGTAACTCTTGTTTTAATACATGTTTAATCACATTATTACATATATTTGATGCTCTACTTCAATGCATATCTCCATTTATTTGCATCACACTTGTCTTTTTTAGCAAAGGACTTGACATGTGAGAGGCAAAAGCGCGCAAGAGGCATTCATCAATAAGACTTTTCAACAAGCCTGGTTGCAAGTACGGCTCACACTTGTAACGAAAATGGCAGAAAGTAAGCAGGGTAATTCTTTCTTTAAATTTTGAATTCATAGTTCATAGCTATAAGTAAGCTATTTATCTGACCATTTGCACCCGGGTTTACCTGACGTTGTGGGGTGATAGCTTACTCCGTTATCTTTCTGTGAAACCAAGAACATCTACTTTCAAACCAAGTGCATACCAACTGTGCTCTTGAATTCATCCATCCATAAATTTAGCCATTAAAAATCTTGTTTTTTAAGTGCAAATTTAAAATTGTAAGTTTTGATTGGAACTTTTATTAAAATTATAAATATATGTTTAGAACTGTATAATTTTAGTCAACTCCATAAAAATAATTGGAAAGATCTAAAACTTGGAACGTTTTTACGAACTTCTGTATCCTTCATAATCATGGAGGTTAAAGTTTTAAACTAGCATACACACAGAACATTGGCTTTATCAAATCCATAACAATTGGATTTCAAATTACAAGTTTTTAGAACACAATTTCAGATTACCTTTCGGTCGGTTCACTCTGTAGATTCAATTTGATTTGGTAAATTAGTATTTGTTTTTATTGCATTATACCCAAGTGTAATAATAGTTTGTTGTAGAATTGATCTGCAATGAAAATGCAAAAAAATAAGCAGAATCTGTTGTTCTTGGTCTCATTATCACAGAAAGATAACGGAGTAATCTATTACCCAACCGAGTCAAGTGAGCCCGAGTGCAAATGGTCAGGTAGATAGCTTACTCCCTTGAAATTCAACCAACCATGGAGGGGACCGTGGTTTTGTTTTGTTTGATTGATGTAGACAACAAACACATTTTCCAAAGCGATATATTACCACAACTATAACCACCGAACAGATTCACAAAAGAAGTGAAATTCCATGGATTTACTGTATGAGTCGATGACGAGAATATAGGTTTCAAATGGTAGCCACGCCTTCAAAGTATACTATGACTGCATGATCATTCTTTTGATTATATTTATCAGTAAATCAGAAAGCAAAGAAACCAAAAACATACGTGGTCTTACTCTGTTTTTGATAATTGAAGCGATGGTGCCTAAGGACTTTCCTCTTTATACTACACTGGAAAATAAATCCTTCCTATACAGAGTTTATGCCTGTGCCCACTTTTCTGCAATAATTGGTCTCATATATTATCGCATTGTGTATATACCAAGTGATGATTATTGGCCATGGGTTCTGATATTTGTGGCAGAAATAGGCTTCGCCTACAGTTGGATTTTAGAGCAGGCCTTCAGGTGGTGGCCACTTGAGCGAAAAGTCTTCCCAGAAATACTTTCTCAGAGGTAATACTTTGTTATCTATTGTCAAGCAAAATTGCACCGCCGATCCTATCAAAGAACCTCCACACTGTTATAAATACGGTATTGTCCGCACTGGCTCTAGATTATCCTGCAGGAAAACTGTCGTGTTATGTTTCTGATGATGGAGGATCCCCGCTTACATTTTATGCTCTCTTCGAAGCATCACGGTTTGCAAAGATTTGGCTTCCATTCTGTTATAACTTCTCCATTCAAGACAGATATCCAGAGGCATATTTCTCGGCATGTTGTCCTCAGGAAAATGAGGATTTGTCCTTCACCAGAGAATGTAAGCGTGTACAGGTAAGCCAGTACCATTAAACTAAATGAATTAATTGGCGGAAGCCCACGTCCAAATTAATTTTGTATTTCTACTTTTTTAACTTCTAACTCTACATCAGGGATCAAATTTGAAGGGTAGGTTCCCATTTCACTTTGAAGGGTTGTGAGAAATTGAACCCTTCTTCAACGTTGACATGTAAAAATAAATCATTCTTTTCATTTGAAACTTATTTGAAACTTATTTGAAACTGTAAGTGTATAACAAAATTTTATTATTTATTAAAAACAGTGTATAGAAAAAATATGACAATAAGAAGAAATCTTGAGTGATTCAACATTTACATGGAATTAGTGAGGTAAACCATGTACTCTCCCCGTCCTTGGAGCATATAGTTTATTGAACTCAGATAAGGGACAATTCTATAGGGCCGGTGAAATACTCGGTTGTTAGGTCGTTGATAAAATAAGGCATTGGAATTTGGAAGGACCTTTGAATGGAGGATTGATTCAACTTGATGGTGGCTCTATTGGTCAAGTGTGATTGGGCCTACCTAAAAGAAAAACCCCAAAATGTAATACCTAATGCTTTCACGGAGAAACTCAACAGTTATTTTTAGAATTGAATCATGTCCTCCCCACATGCTCAAATCAAAGTGATCAAACAAAGGCCCCAATTTTAGGTGGATTATGGATAGTCCCTCCAATGTATATAGAGTTTATACCCCAATTCGAAGTGATCAAACAAAATCCCCAATTTTAGGTAGATTATGGATAGTCCCTCCAATCTATATCGAGTTTATCAACCCTATCGAAAAGGTTAAGTATTTATTAGTCCACTATAAGGAATAACTTTAAATTCTCCAATAAATATCACTACAAGTTGGGTGTCTAGTTTCTACCAAAGTCAATAAGGAAGACGAATCATAAACACACGTTTGGGAGGTTTGCGACAATGAGGATGTTGAAATCATATTCTTCGCTAGATCATTGCACTCCCATTCCCTCATTCATGAACGTTCGTCGAGGGATTCCCTTGTTTAGATATATTGGTAGACAATTTGTACTTCTTGTTTCCATTATTAGAATGCTAACAGGAAAACGAAGGGGTCAGAGTCTACAACATTTACAGTATCGGTTGTTAAATATTTTATCCTTTCAACTATTGGATTTCATTAAGAAATTGGAACAATTCAAACACTTACATTCAAATATTGTTATTTCTTTCAACCTAATGTTTACAATTCACGGCAGATAAATAGCATTGACAGATTTGGAACTCAAATACAAGGTTCTTTCTTCTTGCTCCTCCGCCCAAATGAAGTTGTGGTCCTAGACTATGAAAATTATACACTATTTTGGTTCTGATTTCATTTAAATACTCGGTTTTTTAAGGTTACATCTATTGAGTATTCGAGACTTAGTCTGGCGGAAATGCAATCGCATAATACATTACAAATTTCAAACAACATTTTGGATGGAGAAATTTTAAACCCTTATATTTATAGAACGAGAAGGAACTCCAACAAGAAACACATTTAACTTTTATCCACATATAAAATTTACACAAGTGTAAAATGCTATACATACCTATAAATTCACGACAACCAAGTCGACGGCTTAGCTCTGCATAATCTTCTGGAGGAAATAGAAATTAGGGAGACACTGAAGCATAGAATTGGAGAGTTGAGAGTCTGAGTCCCAACCTCCGACTGTACTATACTCGTAAACCCAAAATAATGTTTTTTTTCATAGACTTCACCAATCTCTTTAAGTTCAGGGAAGCCAATCCAGCCTACCCAACGTTCTACCTTTGCTTCTCTTGCTCCTACCTGTGAAAAAGGTGGAACCTTCGAGTTTCCCACCACATAAGACAACGAGGAATTAGAGTGTGCAACCATTTCCTTCTACAAAAAGACGATTGGAAGCAACGCCATCTCAGTTCCACAATATCTCAACGCTCCTAAGTTTGTTTACCTTTCCCGAGGTAGGCGAATGCATGTTTGTGTATTTCACATGATTACAAAAAAATCATTTTATAATTGCTTCTACATAACATAGATATATCTGTGCAAGTGAGGAAAAACTGGGTATTGTTTTCCTGAGGTTTCCAGAGACTTTGAGAGATCATTCTTCGTTATGAGGGTGCTCAGGGCGTAGATTAGAGAGCCCATGGGAGGAAGAAGAAGAAGAAGAAGAGGACTCAAGTCAAAAAGTGAGGTGAGTGAGGAGGGGAGACGTAATAGCGATATTTGCAGGAGAAACCCAATGGTGCTATAATGATGGGAACGAGCCTCTCTAAATCGTAGCCATTGTAGACATAGGAAACCCTCATAAATAGCTCGGGCGCAAGAGTTACTGTGTAAGCATCTCAACAAATTAAGTAATGATAATATTCAGTTAGGTATATGACAAATTCTTTCGTTTCTTTTAGAGATGACTATATGCATATTGTACAACCAGGATTCCCTCTGGCTGGCCCTCCATTACAGTTGCCTTTGTCTCTACTACCTAACCCCCTTCCTCCAATGAGAAAGGTAGACTAAGCGGTCTAGGTGGACCGTGGGAGACTCGAAGTGTTGATTCAAATGATTCCGACCCCAGTAAATGAATGGAAATTGGAATAAATCCTAGAATCTTGGACTAACTAATATAGGATATGATTCATGAGCACAAACAAAGGGCAGCGTGCTGCTATCCTGCTACCAAAGATCCGTCATCCCAAACTTGTGGTGGTCATAATAGAAATGTATAGCACTGAGTGAAACCCTGGTCTGGAAACTTACATACTCATTGGACTAGGTTAGGTTCAAATCTAGCAAAAATTTCTCAATGCATTGTAAATTGCAACTTGTAAGTTGTAACCCAAAAAACAACACCATTAGTTTTTCCTTATGGAGCCTTAACATTGGAGAGTTATCAAATCAGTTCACCATCCATAGATATGACTCATATGAGTACTTAATTTCAAATCATATACTCAAATACTCAAGTGACTTGTAAGTTGTGACATCATGTGACTTGGTGAACAATAAGATGACAGATGGAAAATCGAGTTGGCAAGTGGCATCATCTCATACCAATATTTAATGAAGATAGTGAATCCGTAATGCATGCTAATGCCATTAAATGCTTTGAAAGTGAACATCGAATCGTGAGTCACAATCCTGATTCATCGACTTGAACTTAGCACTAGGCAGCCTAGTGGCCCACCGTGGTCCGTTTCGATTGGGACTGAGATCCTCATCCATGATCCGACTATTCAAGGGCACTTGGGAAGACTCTAAGTCCCCAATATCCCATAGTCCACTGAATCCTTGGATAGGCAAATTTTGTAGCTGCCCTTCTGTTGCAAATTTACCGAGGATTACTCAATTTCATTATTGAAGTGCTGGGAATGAAACTAATTTTTTTTGTATGGTAAAATTCCTTGTGGCCTTCTATGACGTTTAAAATGGCCTTTGAAGGGCTCTGAAGGCTTCAAATTTGAAGCCCGCTCCACATCCTGTATTGTTGGAAATATTAATCACTCCACATCCTGTATTGTTGGAAATATTAATTACTCGCAGATCCGTAGCTGACTCTCATCCGACTTTGTCAGAGTTTGTATAGTCAAGATCTTGTTGGTCACTCTGACTAGAGTGAAGAGTCCACTATTTGGCAATGTAATATAGTCGGATTTATTTCTGAAGCTAAGTTGTTAAGTAGATAGTTATTACAGTCTTTAATGGAGAGTTAGTCGATTCATGTAGAAGCAATTTTCAGGTTACCTATAAATAGAAGAAGCAAATTGTAAATCAAGTTAGACATCAGAACTCATGATAGAACTCCAAGGTGAGAAAGAGACGTTGAAGCTCAAGCTTCTGTGTAAGTGATTCAGTTGAAAAGCCAAATCTCTTTAAAAGGATCAGTCCCGACAAGTGTGGACAGACAAGTTTGTAATACCTTTGTTATTTCCGCATAGTTATATATATGAAATAGTTTATGGTTGAATGCATGTTTATTTGGTCGCACATTATTTCCAGATTTACTTGTGTAAATGTTGTTTACATTTACGAGTTAAGTGAAAGATCAAAGAACCCATAAACTTCTCACCGCGTGAAAGTTCGAGGTTTTATGACACATTGGTTGACTCAAGTCTTCCTACATATTTGGGTATATGTTTTTATAAATCTTTGGATTTGTTAATGTGTCCATTTTTACTTCATCTTACTCACAGGTGAAAAGTATTTGTAATTTCTCAAGTCTCTTAGACTAAGAAAAATACTCTGTAGATTTCGACCAAACCAAGTGAACCGACAAGGTCGGTTGAGTAACCCGACTAGAGGTCGAAGAGGTCAGCCAACTTGAGAGGTCGAAGAGGTCAGCCGACTTAGAGGTCAAAGTCAGTAGAATTGACAAGTCGAAGTAAATCATTTGGGTCGAAAGGCTAACCAAAGTTGATAGACTTGTCTAGTCGGGAGATAGACAAGTTTCACATGACAAGTGAAAAAAAAAGGAAAAAGAGGTCGACGTGAAAATATTTAAATTTTAATATTAACTGAGTGGTAAACTCAAGTTTAGTTGACTTGGTTTTGGCTAACTAGTATCTAAGCAAGGTTTATATCAGAGCAATGTTTAGGAAAAAAATCTTGTCTTAAAAGGTGGAAATTAATTTTCTAAGGAAAGTTAATTAAAAATTAAAAATGGTCTCCACTTATGGTTCTGTTGAGGCCCGAAAAATCACAGGCAGCAACAGTAAGGGATTCTCCCCAATCAACGTTCCCAACTAGCTTGTTGACTGTTTGGTATAGGGAATCCATCCAGTTTACGGTCCGGCTACCATAGGTCAAGTACAAAACAAAGGCTTTACCAGTTATGGCCCGGTCCACCGAGTTTTTGTATTTTTGACTTAAATTATGAAATGCACGTGCCTAATTAACAATGCAGGGCGATAAAAATGCAAGAAGCAGTCACAATGTGACGTGCAAGTTCTTACCTCTCGTCTTAAGGCTCACAAGCATCCAAATCACATACAATAAGAAAATAAACTAACTACCTAAACTATCCCTAGGGAGAAGAATTATCATTCATTGGTGAGTAATACATTTTGTACATGCATTATGAAGAGTTACAGATAGTTGATACTTCTTTCAAGACACATGAACAATCACAGATATTTAAACAACCAGATAGCCAATCGTTTTATGAACAACACTTATTACTCATGGTGGAAAACATCACAAAATATACTGAAGAACATTCAACAAGAACATAGGTTCAGGAAGTCAAACACTCTCACAGTTAATGAAACATAGCTGAAAACGAAATAGTTCCCCTTCAACATTGTTCATCTTATCACATTGATACATTCGACATTTTGCTTTCTCCAGCAGGCAAAAGTTGTAGTTTCTGATTGTAAAACGAAATAGTTCCTCTTACAAGCAAATGGTTTACAAGTTTTTCCAGGGAAAAAGTCCCCATAACCTCTAACTTTCCAGTATTTAAACAAAGCAGTAAATCATTTGGGTTTCCCCCCAACGCATGACCTTTTGGTCTCCCCAGCGTTTCGTATCCCTCTCTCCATTTTTCTTCGCCTGTTCATGATTAATTGAGTAACTGCTAGACCTTTCAGATCTGTGTTTTTGTTGCTTTCGACTCTATATCTTCTTTCGCTTTGTCTTCCTTTTGACCTTGCCGGTTTCGATTTGATCAAGCCATGCCTTGACACCTGGTTTCCCCAATAGTCCATTGAATTATACCTGCAATAAATTACCGTGTATCATTCGTTGGAAGGGCATTTTAAATATTAAAATTAAACACATGAAACGGCCAATCCACAAGAAAACGGCCAGGTGCATCCCTTGGGCGGGAAAGTTATAAATCGGCAGTCGGAAGGCTTTGGCATCGGACGCGAAAAGGCTTTCCTAGCCGCAACAACGGAAAAGACACGGGCCAAAGTCACACGAAACGTGGGCGGGAGAGGCTAAACCGGAAGTCGGACGGCTTTACACTTCGAGAGCTAAATGATTTTGAGAGCTGCAACGGCGGAAGAGACAAGAGCTAGAGACATCCGAACGCGGGCGGGAAGAGCTCGATCGAAAGTCGGAAGACATTACATCGGAAGCCAAAATACTTTCCCAGCCTCAACGACGGAAAGGAAAACCAAAGTCAACACGCATCGACAGTCGAAACGATTTGGACTTCGGACGCTAAACTGGTTTGGGAGCCGCAACGACGGAAAGGAAAAGGACAAAAGCAACCGAATTAACATAGTTTCGACGCCCGATGTAAACAACGATTTTAAGTGTTTTGGACAACTCTTCAAAGTTCAACAACGAATCAAAACCGGCTTTACCTCTGCAACGGCGACCAAAAACAAAGAAACTTAATCCAATCAACCAGCAAGCAAACTTAAAACTGCGACCCACAATAGAGAACACTTGGTTCGATTCACAAGCGAAAACATCTGCGACTTACCATAAATTCCGAATGCAATCAAAATTCGAATCTTGAGCGAGAGTTAAGCTTTTACAATCATCTAAAATTACAATATGACCAAAACTCAAAGGATCCAACGCTTAAAACAATGCAAAATCATGAGGAGGGGCCCAAAATTTAAGAAATTTGGGGAAAATTGTTGCAGCTGCAACAGGTTCATTACAAACTGCAATTTTTATAGGAAATAATTATGAATATTGGTCTCTAACTATGATGGCTTTGTTCAGAGGTCAAGATGTATGGGAGATAGTCCAACATGGTTATGTAGAACTAGCAGACATGATAGCATATAACAATCTCACACAGGCTTAGAAACATGTGTTGAGGGAACAAAGGAAGAAAGATGGAAAATATCTGTTTTACATACATCAAGCTATGAATTAAAGCATACTCCCAAGAGTAGCAGCAAAAATTAATGTTAAGAAAGCATGGGATACATTGGAGATTGCCTATCAAGGTTTGGATAAGGTAAGGACATCCAAGCTGCAAATTCTGAGAAGAGATTTTGAATCTCTGTCCATGAAAGATCCAAAGAATGTAGACTCATTCTACACCAGATTTGTTGGGTTGATAAAGCAACTGAAATCTCATGGAGAAGCCATAGAAGACCGAAGGGTTGTTGAAAAAATTCTCAGAAGTCTTCCCCCAAGATTTGAAAACTTGGTTGTGACCTTAGAAGAACACACAGACATGTCGACATTTACCATTGATGAACTGCAAGCTTCACTCATCAATCATGAACACAGACTCAACAGAACACAAACATCATTGGAAGGTGCATTCACAGCACAATCATCCATAAGCCGTGGTAGAGGCGGGGGGAGAAACAACTTCAGAGGAAGAGGAAGAAGTTCTTCAAGAAGAGGACGAGGTAGAAGTCCTGTAAATGTCAGTGGTAGAGGAGATAATCAGAACCCAAGTCGGCCAAGTGGCCGGAGGTTTGATAAATAAAAAATCCAATGTCATTACTGTAAGAAGTTTGGTCATTATGCATATGAATGCAGGAAGAAGCAATATGACCAAGGAAGGCAAAGCCCAAATAAGTCGACCAGCACCAACACTTCGACAAGTGCAATGTTAATGGCATCGACATCTCCACTTGAATGCAACGCTGTTCAAGAAAGTCCACATGACATATGGTACTTACATTCAGGATGCAACAACCACATGACTGGTAATTTAAACTTGTTTTCCAGTCTAGATAATTCAGTTAAAACTGATGTTACACTTGGAAACAATGTCCAAGTTACTGTCTTAGGAAAAGACACCGTTGATATTCTAACCAAACAAGGGGAGAGTAAGTATATCCCTAATGTCTATCATGTCGAAGGTCTAAAACATAATTTGTTAAGCATTGGATAGTTGATACAAAAATGCTATAGAGTCTACATGGAAGATGATCACTACATGATCAAAGACAAGAGTCAAAGCGACTGGCTGATAGCAAAAGTGACAATGACAAGCAATCACTTGTTTCCATTGAGGATAGTTCTTGACATGAAAGAGAAGACAAACACAGGAGTTGCATTCAAGGCAGAAAGTGAAGAAATAGTCGAGCTCGTTGACAAGAAAGAAAATGGCAGTGCTAATTTGCAAGTTGCATTTTAGACAGAAGTTCAGGATGAATCGTGGTTGTGGCATTTCAGATTTGGACATCTGAATTTTGATGGGCTGAAGCTACTGCCGACAAAGAATATGGTAAAAGGATTGCCATTGATCGACAAACTAGAGAGGGTTTGTGAAGGCTGCATTTTTGGCAAGCAACATAGAGATACTTTTCCAGTCGGAAAGTCTTATAGAGCACGCACACCACTTGAAATTGTGCACTCTAATATTTGTGGTCGAATGCAGACATCATCCATTGGTGGCTGCAAGTATTTTCTAACTTTTATTGATGACTAATCAAGAAAAACATGGGTATATTTTTTGAAATATAAATCTGATGCATGTAGTTATTTTCAGCAGTTCAAGGCACTCGTGGAGAACCAGAGTGGACATCGCATCAAGATCTTAAGGACCGACATAGGAGGTGAATATGTTTCAAATGAATTTCTAAATTTTTGCAAGACCCATGGCATACAAAAACAATTCACTGCACGGTATACACCTCAGTAGGACAGTATTGCCGAAAGAAAGAATAGAACCATCATGGAGATGGCACGTAACATGTTGGAAGCCAAGCATTTTCCAAATGAGTATTGGGGTGAAGCAGTCACAACTGTTGTATACATTATGAACTGATGTCCGACAAAGAGTGTGAAGAACAAAGTTCCCCAAGAAGCATGGACATGTGTGAAGAACAAATTTCCCCAAGAAGAATCATAGTGTTTCTCATTTAAATTTTTTTGGTTGTGTTGCATATGCTCATGTTCCAGATGAGCTGAGAAGGAAGCTAGACAAGAAGGGACAAAAATGTGTTTTGTTGGATATTTTGAAGACACAAAAGCATACAAGTTGTATGACCCTGTCACAAGGAAAGTGATAATCAGTCGAGATGTTCAATTTGTCGAAAATGAATCATGGGATGGAACTGTCGACATAAATGTCAATATTGTGTCGAATATCGACAATGATGATATGGAAGAGGAAGTGGTTCAAATACCACATGTAAGTCAATCAGTTGTAGCACCGTCGAATCCCATGACACCACGACATGGTTCAGCACAAGGTCCATCGACACAAGTAGCAGCTCAAGCTACACTAACAAGTACACCAAGAGGACTACAGACTCCATCAAGCATTTCGTCGAGGTCGACATCGACAGAATCGGTGAAGATAAGAAGTCTGCGAGAGATATATGAAGCTGGTACACCAAATTCGTTCTCTCTCTTTGCATTATTTTCTCCTATATATGATCCACTAACATTTGAAGAAGCTGTTGAAGAAGAAGTATGGGCACAAGCCATCAATGAAGAAATAGAATACATTGATAAGAACCAGACACGGGAACTGGTTGATGTACCAAAAGACAAAGGTGTAATCAGTGTTAAATGGATTTATAAGACAAAGCAAGATACTGACGGGAATGTGCAAAAGCACAAAGCAAGAATGGTAGCAAGAGGGTTCACACAACAACCCGGCATAGACTTCAATGAAATGTTTGCACCTGTTGCACGCATGGATACAGTCAGAACAGTTTTGGCCATTGTTGCACAAAACACATGGCATGTTCATCAAATGGATGTTAAGTTGGAATTCTTAAATGGATATCTAGAAGAGGAAGTATATGTGGAACAACCACAAGGGTATGAAGTTCCAGGTCAAGAGCATAAAGTGTACAGGTTGAAAAAGGCACTATATGGTTTGAAGCAAGCTCCTAGAGCTTGGTACAGTCGGATTGATTCCTATCTCACTGAAAATGGATTTCACAGAAGTGAAAGTGAGCTAACATTGTACATCAAAGTGAATGAGCAAGGTAAGATGTTAATTGTATGCTTGTATGTAGATGATTTAATATTTACTGGTGATTTTGGCATAGCAGATTTTAAAGCAGTCACGAAAAGTGAATTTGAAATCACTGATCTGGGGCTTATGAAGTTTTTTCTGGGCATTGAAGTTCAGCAATCTGAAAGTGGTATTTTTATATCACAGACAAAGTATGCAAGTGAAGTTTTAAAAAGATTTAACATGTCTAATTGCAAGACAACCCCAACAGCAATAATAATAGGTTTAAAATTGTGCAAGGATGATGAAGGATCAATTGTCTATCCTATGTTGTTCAAAAGGATTGTTGGAAGCCTTATGTATTTGACAGTGACAAAACATGTATGTAGTGAGTCTGATCTCAAGGTTCATGGAGTCACCAAAAGACTCACATTGGCAAGCAGGTAAAAGAATTCCGAGGTATGTAAGTGGCACAAAATACCTTGGTGTTATGTATTCAACCTCAAAATTTTTTAAACTCATTGGCTACACTGACAGTGACAATGTAGGCAAAATAGATCACATGAAGAGCACATATGGGTACACATTTCATTTTGGTACAGGTGTTGTTTCATGGGCTTCAAAGAAACAACTCATAGTAACTTTGTCTTCAGTTGAAGCAGAGTATGTTGCAGTGACAAGTGCTGCATGTCAAGCTGTTTGGATGAGGAGAGTGTTAAAAGACTTGTCACAGAACCATCAAGAACCGACAACCATATTCTGTGACAACAATTCAGCCATAGCATTATCAAAGAATCATGTGTTTCACAAGAGAACCAAGCACATCGACACAAGCTTTCATTTCATAAGAGAGTTGGTGAACAACAAAGAAATTTGTTTGGAATTTTGCAGGTTTGAAGATCAACTTGCAGACATCTTTACAAAACCATTGGCAAAGGATACTTTCCAGTATCTGCGTAGTTATCTTGGAATGAAAAGTTCTCCACAGTGAACTCTGTCATAAATAGAGCATGTCTAAGCTGTGAAACATTTTGTAAATTTTGTTTTTAAAAAATCCCCATCTGCTCATAATTAAGGGGGGGTGTTAGAAATATTAATCACTCGTAGATCCGTACTTGACTCTTAGCTGACTCTGTCAGAGTCTGTATCAGTCAAGATCTTGTCGGTCAGTCTGACAAGAGGGAAGAGTCCATGATTTGGCAATGTAATCTAGTCGAATTTATTTCTGAAGCTAAGTTGTTAGGTAGATAGTTATTACAGTCTTTAATGGAGAGTCAGTCTATTCATGTAGAAGCAATTTTCAGGTTGCCTTTAAATAGAAGAAGCAAATTGTAAATCAAGTTAGACATCAGAACTCACGAGAGAACTCCAGGGTGAGAAAGAGAAGTTGAAGCTCAAGCTTCTGTGTAAGTGATTCAGTCGAAGAGCCGAAGCTCTGTAAACGGATTAGTCGGTGAGCCGACAAGTCTGGACAGAAAAGTTTGTAATACCTTTGTTATTTCTGCATAGTTATATATATGAAATAGTTTATGGTTGAATGCATGTTTATTTGGCTGCACATTATTTCCAGATTTACTTGTGTAAATGTTGTTTACATTTACCAGTTAAGTGAAAGATCAAAGAACCCATAAATTTCTCACCACGTGAAAGTTCTAGGTTTTACGACACATTGGTCGACTCAAGTCTTCCTACATATTTGGGTATATGTTTTTATAAGTTCTTTGGATTTGTTAATGTGTCCATTTTTACTTCATCTTACTCACATGTGAAAAGTAATTGTAATTTCTTAAGTCTCTTAGACTAAGAAAAATACTCTGTAGATTTCGACCAAAACAAGTGAACCGACAAGGTCGGTTGAGTAAGCTGACTAGAGGTCGAAGAGGTCAGCCGACTTGAGAGGTCGAAGAGGTCAGTCGACTTAGAGGTCAAAGTCGGTAGAACCAACAAGTCGAAGTAAATGAGTTGGGTCGAAAGGCCAACCAAAGTTGATAGACTTGTCTAGTCGGGAGATAGACAAGTTTCACCCGACAAGTGAAAAAAAGGCAAAAGAGGTCGACGTGAAAATATTCAATTTTTAATATTAACTGAGCGGTAAACTGAAGTTTAGTCGGCTTGGTTTTGGCTAACATGTATTTGGTTTAATTTACAGCTTTTGTTTTGTTTTGTTAATTACGCTTACAGGCGTAAATATCAATGGTATTTTTGGGGGATGGACTTGCTTGAGCGGATCATCAAGATCCTGCAAATCATGCCAAGTGGATTCTCCAGATCGTTTCAATCGTCTAATATTTTAACACTCCTAACTAGCCGTAGAGTTAGGAGTTTGTTAGGAGATGACATCAGTCGTTAGCCGCAGCGCGTGAGGAGTCGTTAGCCATCGACGAGCCTGATAGGAGATGTAGAGGAGATAGAGCAGATCGCGCAACGAGTCTGTTAGCCACCGAGGAGTTTGTTAGGAGTCGTGGAGGAGATACGTGATGGTGGAAGAGATACCTGGACGGGTGGAAAATTCAGTAACTGAATGTATACAGGAAAAACTATCCATCTTCATCTCTTTATATACTTGTCGATTTAGAATAACTGGTGGCAACGTTCATCCGCCATGTTCATTCTAGTGCGAGCCATTTATTTTACCGGTTTGCGGCTCATGCATCATTGCAGTATGCCGCTCATGCATCATTGCAGTAGACGAAGATATGGTGAGAACTTCAGCAAAGCCATACAACATACAGCTTAGCAGTTCACGGTCTCAATCCGGTTGCATGAGTTGTTCCAAGACCTGTAGCGCGACAAAAACCAGGTATAAATCTTTGAACGAATGCTTTCAATATCCCAAAAACCGAAATTGATGAATACTTTTTTGGTTTTAAACTTATAAATACTTAATTATATACACATTAATTAATTTCAAGTGACCAGATCATATTGAGAATAAAATTTGTCAATTGCTGCAGGTTGGCATGATTTATGGCTGTGCTGTGGAGGATATATTGACAGGCTGTGTTATACAGTGTAGAGGATGGAAATCTGTTTACTGCACTCCCAAGCGAAAGGAATTTTTGGGTTGCGCTCCAGAGAACTTGAATGACACACTAAATCAGCATAAGCGGTGGTCTGTCGGGCACCTGGAATTGTTTCTGGGTAAATTTTGCCCATATGTGCATGGGATTTGGCGAATACGAATAGCCTAGAGAATGTGTTATAGTTGGTGAACGAACAGAGAATGTGGATGATAAAAGGCGTGTCTGCCTATCTCTTTGCTTTAATCGAAGTCGTTGGCAAGATGATTGGTGTATCCGAGGTAGGCTTCGAGGTAACGAACAAAGTAGTGGACAGTGAAGCAGCCGAAATATATGAGGCTGAAATTTTTGAATTTGGTGTGGCATCTGCTCTGTTTGTTCCACCAGCAACTTTGGTACTAATAAACTTGATATCTTTGATTGGCGGGTTAGCGCGAATCCTGGGAGAGGTGTATTTGGCATTTGATAATCTTATTTTGCAGTTAATTTTGTGCAGCTTCATAATCATCAATGGCTATCCAATACTGGAGGCCATGTTTATGAGGAAGGACAGAGGACGAATACCTACTTCCATTACCATTATCTCTACTTTACTTGCAGTTTCTCTTTGTTCTGTTGCTTCCATACCCATTCGATAAGAAACAAAGCTCCGCTGAAAAATCATTATATCCCCATTTAGAAGTTCGCGTGTGTATTAACTTTTTTGGGGTTTCCTGGAGAAAAATCCGAATAATTTTGAAAATCATGTATGCGCGAAAGTCCGTGAACAATTGCGGAAGCCCGTAGACTATTAGCAAAGCCAAGACCTATTTTGTTTCCCTGCATGCATTTGATAGCATTCGATAGAACTACCATAGATTTATCTAAAAAGATTTATTAAGCATTATGAGCATTAAGAGAAATCAAATCTTTAGAAATCAAATCTTTCTAGAGTAGAAATGATGAAATGTGTAATCCAATATTTATGGTTTTAGTTATTTTACAGTGTTTTGTTTTATATATATGCAATTCTAAATAATTTAAATTTAATTTAAATAAACATGTTATTTTTAATAATATTTTATTATTTTTATAAATGAAATGTGTCAAATGAACATGCAAGAAGTTCCACATCTCTCTCCTACTGAATTGTACAATACACCTTTTCAAGACAATAAAAAAAAAAATACTATTTCTATCTTTAACCAGTATAAATAACAAAGTACAAAATTAAAGTACAAAATTGATTCACTTTAAAGTAATCTTAAATATATCAAATTGGAACATGATTTGCAATGGTTTTAATATATTAAACATAGATTGTATGAAAGTATTTAATGCTGTTGTGGCAATATTACAAACCTTAAATAGATTGTATGCTGTTGTGGCAGTATTACGAACCTTTGGAATGACTGATGATTCAAATCCAACCGTTCAAATCTCCACAACAGTAACATTATATACTTTTATGTTATTCGGTCTCTTGAATCAAGGATGGGTCATGAGCCTCCATAAGATTGGATTCACGCACTTGAATGACTCCGACCACTCTTCCATAGTGTTATACCACATTTCTTTCCGGGGCCCATGAATGTTAATAAGAAAAAAAAAATTCATATTTAATTATCTACCTTTGATCTTCTAAAAGCAAAAACCATGTATGTGAGATTTTTTTTGCTTTTTTGTTTTGGGTAATTAAGAAGAACCTGTACTTAATGTTGGAGACTGGAGTGTTTGGACATTTAAAAACAAATGGTTTGCATTATTGACTTATGAGCAGTAATTAAAATTTTGCAAAGGTTTAGCATTTATATTTTTTTAAGTTTACATGACTAAAACTTTTTATTAGTCAAATATTTAAAGTTTTTTAAAATAAAATGTAAAATATTTTTAAGTAACTCAAAGAAATGCATGCTAATATATACATAAATCAATCAACACTTTTTAAAACTATATAAATCAATCAATCAACAAAATCAACACTTTTTAAGGCTAAGTGCATATCTATTTTTTCATGAGGTGATAATGTTGATGTAAATATATAATAATAATGTTAGAACTTTGGGATCTACAGTGTAGATCTATTTTTTTCATGAAGTGATAATGTTGATGTATATATATAATAATAATAATGTTAGAACTTTGGAATCTATAGCGTAAATCTATTTTTTCATGAGATGATAATGTTGATGTATATATATAATAATAATGTATTTTGAATTATAAAAATTAACATATTTATATTACATAAATTTATAAATATTTTTTATATTATACCAATAAATACTTTTATATAAAATTCATCATAATACATTTTCATACATGCATTAAATAATACATAATACATTTTCATACATGCATTAAATAATAAAAAAATATATTAAATATACAAAATATTTTATTATCTATATCAACATACATGTACATGTACACAGATTATATTATATTGCTTTATGACGATTTTTCTTTTAATATATTTATAAAAATTACATAAATTTTTGAGAATTTAATATATAAATTATGATTTTAAAGTTGTCTCAAGTAGTGTAAGTCCTTAATACATGACTTATATGGTATGAAAACTAATTAAGATATTCATATTTTTTCAGGCAATCTAATTTTTAAATATATAAGAAAATTATTATTTAATAAATTGATTAAAAAAATTTAAAAAATGTTATATATATAATTATAAATATAGTAATAATTAATTAATACATGGTTTATATGGTATGAAAAAAATAATTAAATAAAATATCTATAAAATTAAATAATGAATAACATAATAACTCATCAACTAAATATATATTTATTTATAAAATAAGCTAATCAATACATCAATGGTTTTTCTTCTTTTTAAGAAGTTGATCATTCTTAATGTCAAAGATGAACATGCCAATAATAATATCATTAACAAATATTTGTTTTCATACCATATAAGTCATATATTAATTAGTACTCTACTTTAGACAACTTTAAATAAGAAATTTATTCTTTTAATAAATTGATTAAAAATATATTTAAAAAAGTGATATGTATAGTTATGAATGTAGTAATAATTAATTAATACATAGTTTATATTGTATGAAAAAATATAATTAAAATTTTTATATAAAAATATATAATGTATATGAATATTTATAAAATTAAATAAATGAATAACATAATAACTCATAACCTAAATATATTCCCAGGAAAAAAACTCATAAACTAAATATATATTTATTTATAAAATAAGATAATCAATGTATAAAACAACCCAATATGCCACTTATTAATTATGTGAAATTCAACGTTCATCAATGATTATGTTTCATTTTGATGTTTATGAAGGTTATGTCGCATTACAACATTGGGAAAAGGTCTTGTGTCTAATATGACAGAGGGTTATGTCACTTTCTAACGTTCATTATGGATTAAAAATGATATACACTGACACGATCCAAGATGTGACATATCAATAATGTGACATTCGAAGTTCATTGTGTTATGCTGCATTGTGACGTTTATTAATTGTTATGTCACATTGTGACATTGAGAAAGGGTTATATGTCTAATATGACAAAGGGTTATGTCACATTCTAACATTCATTAAGGTTTAAAAAATTATGTACACCCACACAACCCAATATGTGACACATTCATAATGTGACTTTTGATGTCGATCATTGTTGGCATTCATCACGGGTTGAGTCATATTCTGATGTTTATTATGGTTATGTTGCATTCTAACATTTATTATGGATTATGTCGCACCTTGTTATTTATTAAGGGTTATATTGCATTGTGACATCCATCCATGGTACATTCCTTAATGTCTCTGTCACATTGCAACATTCAATGATGCTTACGTAGGATTTCAAGGTTTACGTTTCACATTCATTGATGTGATAGTTGTATGTTTAGAAAATTTCTTTAAGAAATTTCTTTATATATTATGTCGCATTGTGTTGTTTATCAAGGTTTACATTTCACTGCAACATTCATGAAGGGTCATGTCACATTGTGATATTTGTCAAGGGTTATGTCACATTGCGATAATGCCCATTATGTGACACATTAATAATGTGATATTGGGTGTTTAATAAGCGTTATGTCGCATTGTGACGTTTATCATAGGTTATGTTACATTACCGACATTCATGAAAGGTTATGTCACATTGTGATA
>LPNX011127684.1:298873-335233 GCA_001517045.1 Pseudotsuga menziesii | reverse complement strand
TATATAGTTGTTTGACAAAATAAATGGTTTAAACAATCCACATTCTACAGAGTAATGTAGAATTTTATGTCGCATTGTGATGTTTATCAAGGTTTACGTTTCACTGCGACGTTATCAAGGGTTACATCACATTACGACGTTAAGCCATGGTTTGTTACAATGTCTATATGTAACCACAACCAAAGATGTGACACATTAATAATGTGACATTGGGCATTTAATAAGCATTATGTCGCATTGTGATGTTTATCACAGGTTATGTTGCATTAGCAACATTCATGAAGGGTTATGTCACATTGTGACATTTGTCAAGGGCTATGTCACATTGTGATAATGCCCAAGATGTCACACATTAATAATGTGTCTTTGTATGTTTAGAAAATTTCTTTAAGAATTTTCATGATATATATATAGTCATTTGAATACTATTTTTATTTCTTCTGATCTAAAATAAACAGATTTATTTACTGTATAACATCAAAATTTATTGGCTATATCAAGAATTTAATGGAAACAATACTTTGCATCTTTTAAATAGTACAACTAATATTACATATCTTGACCTCACACACTAAAATATTGCATTATCAAAAAATGAATAAACAAAGCATTCGATTTCAACTTGGTATGATAACAAACATTGCACATTAAAGAACACATTTTTTGCACTTGAAATAACAAATATATTCCATAACTGACGATAAGGTAATTTATGATGACTTTCCGTACTAAGTTGACATAATGTCAAATGTTTTTCAACAATTGCATATATCAGTTGCTCAAATTACAATTTAAATAATCAATACAATATTTCACTTTCTCAAGTAACAATATAAATAATATATGTAATTGTTGCAATTAAATTCCTAGATTTCCTCATTTTAACAATCCATACATTCATTTACATCATTTTCATGGATGCATTGCTTACTATTATATTGAAATTGTTACTTTTTGTATTCGTTTAAATTTTTTATTTTTTCATAAATATCACAAATCATAAATATATGGAACTGAAACTGCTTAGAAAATAATTTAGTTTCACATTAAATAAACATCAATTAAACAATTGTTGTAGTATTCCAGTCTACGAAAACATCTCAGTACAAACATTGTAGATTATATAACAATTATTCCCACTTGAAATAACAAAGATATTCCATATTTGCTCCACAATTGACATTCACACCTTGTTCAAATGAAAACAACATAACTAACGATCTTGTAATTTATGATGACTTTCTATTCACCGCATGTCACAAGACACCATAAGCAGCAATGAACATCAGAATCCAAGATAGCCCTTTATCGATTTCAGAATGCAATAAGAAATTCAAAATAAAACTAAACCCAACTACTACAAAACAATTTAATTAATGGCATCATGTAACAAAAATCCAGTAACCATCATGACCATACAACAATGTCACAATTCAACTTGATGCTCACTCACTATGATGATCCACCATAGTACTTCATACATTAAACATATAATTGTCTTATGAAATTACTTTTAATGTTGTAATGCAATGAACCACATTAATTAACATAACCACAATACAATATATTCATACAGAAACAACGCAATCGAACATAACCCTTCGTTTATGTCAAAACAGAGTTAACACCTGAAAATTTCACTACACCTAATCATTGTGCAACATTACAATGACTTACATATTGTCACATTACCACATTACTCAACATAGCCATAATGCAACATGGCAATTATGTCGCATTGTGACGTTTATCACATGTTATGTTACATTAGCAACATTCATCAAGGGTTGTGTCACATTGTGATATTCGCCAAGGGTTATGTCACATTGTAATAATGTCCAATATTTCACACATTAATAATATCTGTTTGGATGTTGAGAAAATTTCTTTAAGAATTATCTTGATATATATATATATATATCTAGTTGTTTCACAAAAGAAATGGTTGAAACCATCCACAATCTACATAGTAATGTAGAATGTTATGTCGGATTGTGATGTTTATCAAGGTTTACGTTTCACTATGACGTTAATAGTGTGTCTTTGGATGTTTAAAAAATTTCTCTAAGAATTTTATTCATATATATATATATATATAGAGAGAGAGAGAGAGAGAGAGAGAGAGAGAGAGAGAGAGAGAGAGAGACGTTTGACAAAAAAAATGGTTTAAACCATTCACATTCTACATAGTAATGTAGAATGTATGTCGCGTTGTAATGCTTTTCAAGGTTTACATTTCACTCTGACGTTATCAAGGGTTATATCACATTGGAACGTTAAGCCATGGTTTATTACAGTGTTTGGTTGGTATATGTCAACACAACCATAGGGAAGACACATTAATAATGTGATAGTGGACGTTTAATAAGCGTTATGTCGCATTGTGACGTTTAACACAGTTTATGTTAAATATCAGAATGTTATGTCGCATTATGATGTTTATCAAGGTTTACGTTTCACTGCGACATAATACATAATATAGATAAAAACATAATAATGAACATATCTTGACTTGGTACATCAATAATATGTTATGGAACGTTATGGCTAGGTTACTATGAATTTGTGATGATATACTTTATTACATTTGTTTATAACATGTGAATTAAATACCTTCTTGTTAATTAACATATTCAATACTAGCAACAACCACATTAAATTAATTAATGTGTCTGAATAACCTCGTTATTTTATGTTTACTTTAATAAAATTATATAAATAGCATACTATATTTCATTAGTTTCACATCAATATTTTGACCAATAACCATATTTTGAGCAACACAACCATATATTATCATAACCAATGTGGTATGTAGTAAAGACACATAAACCATCATGAACATTGCATCCCAACATAATCACAACTATACTTGTTTCCAATGTGACGAATGATGTAATTTACCATAACCCTTTGTGAACCTCCTACATAGTATTTGAATGCTTGCATTCCCCAATGTATTTGTCACGTTGTGAAATTAAACAAAGGCTATGTCACATTGTCACAGTTTGCAAGGGTTTCATGTCACATCTTCGTATGTTTTGCGACACAATACATACTATAGAGAAAAACGTTGGTTATGTCACATTGTGACATTGATAATCTTCATTCTAATAATAATGAACATATGCTAACTTGGTACATCAATAACATGGTATGGAACATTATGGCTAGGTTACATTATGAATTTGTGATGGTATCTGTTATTAGGTTAGTTTATAACATGTGAATAATAAATATTGGATATAATTAACTTCATGATATATTTTTCATATATACTACACATAAAAACATTGTATTAATAATATTTTAAGTATATTATGTTTTATATTAATTAAATAATATGGTAATAAATATATTAAATATTATTTATTATATATTATAATTAAAATAACAATATTATTTCTATTAATACTTTGTAGATATGTCTATGCGTGCACCCGTTACTAGCAACAACCACATTAAATTAATAATGTGTCTGAATACGTAGATAGGCGTAAATTTAGGCACATACTTTTTATATTAATGTTTTTCCCTATAGTATGTGCTTAAATTTACGCCTATCGGCGTATTCAGACACATTATAAATTTAATGTGGTTGTTGCTAGTTATTTCTATCAGAAGATGTATATGGAATTGAAGGATCACATCAACGACGCTGTGGAGATGGGAAGTGTTCCAGAAGACAAATAGAAAGAACACACTAGCTTCAACGACTGGATTTTAGGAAGTACTAGTCGAGATCATCCCAGTATAGTTCAGGTGATCATCAGTCTTATTGATGAACCTTTGTTGATATATATAGAAGCCGTGTTGAACATCTGTAGTTGAAATCACTAATGTTTCTACTGGTTATTTGTTTATTGCATCTTCCTGTCTACGAATCTTTCGAATGTACACACAGATTTTACTAGAGAACGGACAAGCCAAGGACATTGAGGGTAGTGATCTGCTTAGTCTTATATATGTCTCCTTTGAAAAGCGACCTGGAATTCCCCACCATTACAAGGCCGGAGCTCTTAATGTTCTGGTAGTATTTGTCATGTAACTGTTTTAATTATTGAAGCAATAGTCAATAATTAACATGTTTATGAATGCAATTTAGTTAAGGTCACTTAATATCACAGCTTGTTTGTAATGTAAATGGAATATTAGAGTCTCTGGGGTAATGAGCAATGCTCCCTTCATTCTCACTCTTTATTGCGACATGTACACCAACAACTCTGAAGCACTCTGTCAAGCCATGTGTTTTTTCATGGACCCCAAAATAGGCCAACAGTTCGCATATGTCCAATTCCCTCAATGATTCCACAACTTAACAAAGAACGATCTCTATGCAAACAGTCTCTTGAGGATTCTTGATGTGAGTATTGTATGGAGTTTTGACCTATGGGATATTACGTTCTACAAACATACATTGAAACTAACTATTAAATATTCACTTCCAGTTCCAATTGAAAGGAATGGATGGTCTAGAAGGTCCACTATACGTAGGAACTGGATGCATTCACCGCCGGGTTGCCTTATGCGGGAGTGAAGGAAGCTGGCATGCGTCCTACAAATTACCTATAGACAACTCCACTTCTACAGCTCCAGTGAGTCCATCAAATATGTTGAAAGATGCAGCGGATCTTGGAAAGTGCGCCTACGAGGAGAACACCCTGTGGGGTGAAAAGGCAAATCCAACTTCCAGTTTTAGTTTTAATTCTCTTATAATTTTCATACAAAATATATTTTGCTGAAATTGAACTTCATAAAATTGCAGGTTGGTATGATTTATGGTTGTGCTGTGGAAGATGGGTTGACTGGTTTTGTTATACAGTGCAGAGGCTGGAAATATTTTACTAAACTCCAAGGCGGAAAGCTTTTTTGGGTGGGGTGCCTGTGAATTTGAATGATACACTCGTTCAAACCAAAAGTGATGGATACCTAGAGTTTTTCCTGAGTAGTTTTGCCCATATGATTATGGGATTCAACGGACAAATATAGCTCCGAGGATGTGTTATAGTGTGTTTTGTCTATGGGGTCTGTCTTCTTTATACATACTTTTCTACGGTTTATTTCCCGCCCTCTTCATGCTAAACAGTGTATCACTATTTCACAAAGGTATTTTTTTCTTGATAAACGTTTCTATATTTCTACTTGACAAACCAAGAACAAATCAAATAGAATGTCATTTGGGAGTCCACTTTTGTATTACTGATGACTATATCTATGTTGTCAACGAATAGGCTTCAAATCCATGGTTCATCCTCTTTGCCTCGTTAGCAGGCTCTGCATATGGGTACAGTCTGATTGAGTTTTTGTGGATCAGGGGTTCTTTTAAGAGTTGGTGGAATGAGTAGAGGATGTGGATGATTAAAGGGGTGTCATCCTACTTGTTTTCTTTAATCCAAGTTGCTTGCAAGATGCTTTGCTTATTGGAGGTAGGATTTGAAGTGACGAGCAAAGTAGTTGATAACGAAGCAGCTAAAAGATACGAGGAGGAAATGTTGGAGTTTGGTGTGGCATCTGTTATGTTTGTTCCCCCAACAACTTCAACACTAATAAACTTGATATCATTTTTTGGTGGATTAGCGAGAATCACGCGAGAAGGATATGAGGATTTTGACAGTATGATTTTGCAGATATTTTTGTGTAGCTTCATAGTGATAATCAATTATCCTATATTAGAGGCCATGTTTATGAGGAAGGATAAAGGGCGAATACCTACTTCCATTACCCTAGTCTCTATTTTTGTTGCAGTTTCTGCGTGTTTTGTACCTTCCGCGCCTATTCCGTCCCAGTAAAAAAATAGATGGAGGTGATTGAAAAATAGGTCATTCCATATGGACGCAGGCCTAGTCATGTCCGTGTAGGAATAGATTTTGTTGAAGTACATTGGCCATGTGCCAGGAATGACCTATTTTGTCTTTCTAGATTTGATATAGAATAGACAAGATATAGGAACAGTGGTTTTCAATGGCTAAGAATTGTAAACTGGAAAACTGAACACCAAATCTAGTGGCGTGGAATATGCCGCTTTGTTCTTTGATGCATAGAGAGAACAAACATCGCAGGAATTTCTATTTCTGCCCGACTTTGATTAGAAAATAGTTTGCACAATGACTATTTTAGAACTCAAATATACACTAAGTAAAAGTGTGAACTATTTAATAGTTTTAAGCCAGCCATTTCTATGTATCTTTAGTACCAGCAACAACCATATTAGTAGGTTTAATATTTTGCTAGAGATCTATAATAAATTACTAATACATATTTTTAGATTGTGTTGTGTCTATTACTCTTTGAGCATATTACCTAATGTATTGTTTTCATAATGCTATACTACCAAATGGAAAGTTTATTTAACGATGCAATGGAGGTAGATTTCTCACGCTAAGAGATGGACTCAACGGACTACAACTACAAGTTCATCTAATAGTTTTTAATTACCACTTTTTAATTACCATGTTCATCTAAATTTAATTTAATAGTTAATATAATAGTTATCCAATATAACAACGATTAGAGTTTAAGTTAAGGTAATAGTTGTAGAAACATTGGAATTAAGTTAATAGTTGTATCTACTAGTTATCCAATATAACCCTTGAAGTTAAGCTAATACCTGTAGACTCATTGGAGTTAAGCTAATAGTTAATTTAAAAATTAATGTATTAGGAACTGCACTTCAAGTACAAGTAGTGATTGGAATTGAAGTTAAGCTAATAGTTACCCCAATAGGCTTATATATCTTATAATTTTGGGGTGGACTACCATCTTTTTTTTTCATATAGGCATGAAAATGAAACAAGTGTATTGTCCAGATTGATTCTATGGGTGTCGTCCAAAATTAATAATTAATAATTAAAAAAAAATAAAAAATAGCTTAATTAACATGTGATAAGTACACTTAGTGATAGTTGCAAAAGTTAAAATTAATCTTCAACTATTCCATTATTAGATACAACTACGAGCTTAACTCCATCGATTTAGTTATTAGATACAACTACGAGCTTAACTCCACCAATTATTAGATACAATTATTAGCTTAAGGGTAAGTGCACAAAGTTGAGGGACCTTTTAGATGCAATGGTAGAGTGAAGTAAATCACTCTTGATCCATAAAATAGAAATCATCCCAAGCAATCCTGACCTTGCCAAGCCTAGTCCCAAGGCCGCCAACATGCATGCCAATTAGGATAGTTAACAAAATCATGCCCTCATTTTAGCAAGCGAAATCGTGCCCCCATTTTACGTTACAAAATTGTGCTCATGTTTACTAAAACTTGTTTTATGGTTAAAATAGGCCGAGCCCGCCATTTTTGCCACAATGCCGCGCTGAAACGAGCTTGGACGGAGCATAATGAGTTAGGGTGAACGCGTTTTGGGTGAGCAAAGGGAAACAAACTCCACCATGGGATCAATCGCTTCCTTGTGAGGTATTTTCTTCAAATCCTCTCATTCTATTTTCCCTATATTCAATAATTTCTTTGCCCTAATTTGAAATTAAACCAATTTTTTTTAATTTATATGCCCTTAAAGGAATTTACATGCCCAATGGAAACCAAAACCCCAATTTAATCATAAAAACCAAATCATTTTGACTATTTCCATATGTATATTCACAAGCATCCTTGTGAATCTATANTTTGCATAAGTAATTTACATGCCCAATGTAAACCAAAACCCCAATTAACTCATAAAAAACAAATCAACTTCACTATTTGCATATGTATATTCGCAAGCACCCTTGTGAATCCAAACCAAAATCAACAAATATGGAAAGTTTATCAATTATATTGCAAGCTTGCATACAACTTAAAAAAAACTCAAGTATAATTCATATCTTCCTTAAAATACATAAACAAACATGGTAAATCCCTTGCCTCTATCCGAAATATCGAAGTTGGTCATTCAAGAACATCAATAAACAACTTATAGTTTTGATGAAACTTCCTAATCCAAGTGTTAAAATAAGGTATAGAAGCTTCCCATGCTTAACAAATATTTCCTCTTGACTGAAGGGTACTTTTGAGTTAAGGTCAAGACAACGGAGTTCAACAATAGGCTCTACGGACATCAAGATACATAGGGAGGTTGATGTGTTTGATTACATGCCAATCACATACTATCATACTTGATAGAATGCCGTGTGTTATCTCCTAAATAAATTAGTTTTCAATAGGTTAAACTCGGACAATTTATTTTTTGCATAGTGATGAAGATTTCAGGGTATATTATGAAAGATGTTTGGGTGACTAACAAAATTGGAATGCCTGGTGTTCTGTTCTTCAAGAAATTTGAAAGTTTAGGTTTCGGTGGCTTAGGTGAACTTTTCAACAGTTCATTAGCCACCGAAAAACCTAGCTTTCGGCAGCTTAACAATTTGGTCTAGGAAGACGTTAACCACCAAAAGCCTGTTGACTTCGTTTTTAATGAAATTCTGGAAAAGGAGCTTTCGGTGGCTTAGGCGAACTTACCAACAGTTCATTAGCCACCGAAAACCCAAGCTTTCGGCAGCTAAGCAATTATACCCAAGATTCCCTTAACCGCCAAAAAGGACAAAAGAGAAAAAATGGTTAACTTATCCATCGAAATCAAACGCTGTCAGCATGAGGCACGTCATGATCTAGCACTTAACTGCCGAAAAGACTGGGGGACTGCAGAAAATCATAAGTTAGTGAATGAAAGGTCGTTATTGATTTGAAGTGACTGATAGAGACCAAAACCCTAGCCTTCCCTCCATCTGTCCCACGACTGTAGTTAAACCACCATGAAACATCAAGTCCCAATTAAAAATGATTGTTGTACCGACTATCTCGTGGTTATCACTAGAGTTTACCATTATTGTTCTCAAGTACTAATCGATTGGTTAATCCCTCAAAATCAACACCATATCCTTAGTACACTCCACATTTCTCTGCATGCATCCTTACTGCTCAAGGCCATCCCTGAAACCAACACGGCCATCTCCTTCCCCAGGGTTCGAATTTTGATTTTGCAAGTACAAGAAGAGCAATCCAAAGATGAAGAAAGGAGGAGGACTCGCTCAAAAAATCAAAACACAGGTTTTCATAGCTAAGCGTCGTTTCAAAACGGTCTCTAAGCCACCAAAGTGAACTTTCGACAGCTAAGACCGAAATTCCAGGGCGCTCCAAGCCATCGAAATCGGCATTTTACTATGAAAGGGAATCATTTTAAAACGATGATTATGAGCGGCTGGAGAATCATTTTTCAAAATGCTCAGAGGTTTTTGATCACAACAAACTAATATACAAAAATGTCTTTCGGTTTATACAAAGGTGTCACAGATTTGGAGAACCAAATTCATCTCTGAGGCCTAGTTTTTCAGCAGTTTGGCCAAATTTTTGGGGCAAAAGATGACCTGTCATCTCACTAGTGGCAGTGGATCAGCCCTCTCCAACTCCCAAGACCAACAGTACCAAGAGAAATGTGGACTTTAGTGGAAAGGAGAAGGAGGCTCCAACACAATGTGAAAATATATTTAACCTACCCTACTCAGACTCAGAAGAAGAAAAGGAGCAGGAAGTTGACCTAACAGAGCAGGTTGCAATAGAACATGAGGAGTTTTCCTCACCAACACCAAGGGAAGGTCAAGAGGGTGAACCAGTGGAAGATGCTTCCTCTAGAAAACCTAGGTCACAGAGAGTCAACCAGTTGTTCAGGCAAGTATATGAACTAGAGGTCTTAGAGAGAGAGATAAAAAGAATTAATGCAATATTAACCAAGAAAAACACTCAATTAAATAATTTCCTCCTAGAAAGGAAAGGGATGTATTTCTTGCTGCAAAAAAAGAATCTAAGGTTTATGAAGGACAACACCACGCTCTACAGGATGATCAGACTATTGAGGTTGAAGATGAAGAATTCCAACCCTAACTCTCAAACTCACTTTAAACCCTAGCAGAGGCAGCAACAAGCTTTCAGGATCCTGAGGTAGCTCATGATGCCACTACTCTGTCAAACCCTAGGAAAATTGAAGAAATACCAGAAGGACAGAGGTAAAAGCTGTAAAAGAATGATTAAAGGCTAATAAAATTTTGTAGAAAACAGAGCTTTCGATGGCTTAGGCGAACACAATAGCTGTTCATTAGCCACCAAAAGTAGAGCTTTCGACAACTAATAGACCCATGATTTTGCTTCTTTAACCACCAAAAGCGCAAAAGGGTGTAGAATGATATGTTTACATACAAAACCAGTTTTTATGGGTACAAACACCTGAGGGGTGAATTATGAAGCTGGAAATTGATGAAAAGCACCAATGGAGGAGGTTTGTTCCAGTTTTGAAGGTGCGATCAAGGAGAAATGGGTCACAAAACCTACCTATTTTTACAAACTGTGGCTTATCTGTCAGATAACAGATTATAGCTCTACTTCAGTAATCACTACAGTTATCAAAGAGTTCAATGAGTGAACAAAGTGTTAGAGTTAGATAGACTATCACTTAAATTAGGGTTTTTGACCTAAATTTTTGCAAAACAGTTAGGTTACCTGTTTTTAGTAAATCAGATCCAACTTTTCAGGATCTGAAGATTTTTGTAAAGGCTATAAAGCCTAAGACTTATTTTGAAGCAAGGGTTCGACTTTAGGGACCTTTAGACCCTTATTTTTATCAAGCTTCTCATGTTATTCATCATTCAATATAAGCTCTTTTGCTATTATATGTTCAAATTCCATATCTTTTCTGTTCTGTACTTGTGCTTGAATGTATGATTCAGGTTTATTCATTTTATCTAATATTTGATAGCTGTCATCCTATCTGCATGTTAATGAGTTTAATTACAAGTACTTTTCCTTGTTATGATCAGCCATTCAAATGTGATTGCTTTATATATGAATCTGCCAGCATAGTAAGTTCTCCATTTATACACCTTATTATCAAACCTATGAACATTGGTAGTTAGAAGCCTTATCTATTTGATTGAGTTCTATGCATGTCTCTAGTGAATTAGGTATTGTAGGTCATCTGACTTGATCCATTTAGAAAAACCATTAAAAACATTTAAGTTATGAGGCATCCTCGAACTGCAACCTAGAGGAGTTTCCAGGAGTGCTAACAAACTAGAGCCGTTGCTGGGGAAAGGATATTGAAGCTCAGCTTCTCTGGGAGACGACATAGATCCTACTTTGATGATAGACAAAGTCTGGACACTATTCTAGTTGTAATCATCTATCTGGCGACTCCATTGGAATAAGGTGTCTTCAAGAAGATTAAGTACCAGAGCAAACCCTCAAGGGCCACCAGTAACACCTGTTTCAGATCCATAAGAGATTCTAAGAAGAGCTAGGGCTTCACTAAGACAGACCTCCAGAGATGTAAGGGGAGCTACATCAGGTATTTCTAGAGGTATTCTGCTGTTATATCAAATAGACCTCCATTTCAATCTTCTTCTGCTGAAGTATCTAGTTCTCAGAAGTTTATAAGTAAATCAAAATTTTTTAGGGTTGAGGAATCTTCAAGCACTACTGCTTGTAAAGATCTCATCCTTGGCGACTCCATGAAGGACAAATTCAGTGGCGACTCCACAATATTCAGATGTCAAAAGAATTTGTTGCTCTTTTGGCTCGGAGGTTTGCACCTCTTGACTTCTTTTCAGTTCCTGGTTTCCCACATCCAATACCCAATATGTCCGAATGGGGAGATTTTCTACCTGTATTCAAAGAGGAGAATAATACAATTCTGCAGAACACCTCCTCAAGTTTCATGAATGCATGGATCTATTTGATCAGCAACATGAATATGTTCGTATGAAGATGTTCATGTATTCATTGTATGGTGATGCACATTAGTGGTATTTTTCTTTACCTCCTTCCACCATTTCATCATTGAAGGATTTTCGCTGAGCATTCACTGAGCACTGCCAAAGCTATTTTTCAGATGAGCTTGTATTTGTTAATTGCTGTGATGAATATGAATTACATCATAAGGCTGGAGATGCAAATAGAGACGGATCTCTCCCTCACAATATGTAGCAACCCTTCAAGAATCTTCAAGATGATGCACTTTTCCATCAACATGAACTAGAAATGGATTATAAAGGAGTTGAATGTTTTCCTACCATCATTAAATCTGATTGTCGTGAATCTGAGGAACTGATTTCTTTAACTACACATGGAAATGATCAGCTTTCTGCTGGTAAAATGACCATTGAAATCAGTAAGGCTAGCTCACCGTTTCCAGATTTGCAGATCAAGGGAAGTTACGGTAACCATGAGGAACAATATTTTCAGGGACTATTTAATCTCCAACTAGAACATCAGGAAGATATTCCTTCTCCTTATGAATATGTTGCTTCAAATTATGACAAGGAACTAGATGCTTGTTACGAATCTGCTACTCAAAAGTTCAATAAAGATCTTTTTAGTTTTGATATATCTTGCAAAGATATTATTGTGGAAGAGGAAATTGTTAGCTGTGATAAGTCGACATATCATCATGATGAATTCAGATTATGTGAAGGGGAGCAGAAAGATTCAGATCAGCTGTTGAGCTTGCATTTTTATCAAACAAAGGTTGAGTAGTCCACATTCAACATTGACATCAGTGGAGGAAAAGATGAGCAGCATAAAATGGTATTTCCTGTTGTCTTTTATGACCCTGTTGTTGACTATCTGGAACTTATGAGCAGCATAGATATCAAAATATTTTTATCAGATGATAGCTGGTTCTGTCACCCTTTGAAACTACATTGCTGCATGTTAGGGTTTCATTTATTTTTTGGGTCAAGATCAAGGATAAGTTCAGCAGATCAACTTCTGACATGGCTTCATTGGAAGCATGATGTCACTTGATAAGAAGAATCCAGTGATTAGAATTATGAGTAGGAGTAGATAGGAAAATAAGCTCTTGATATGAGCAACTAGGTCATTTTCAGTTGTTTTCATGAATAAGCAAAGCTGGCTATAGGCAGATTGCAGGGAATCAGTTATAAAAGACAAATGACTCCATGCCCAATGGAACACTAGAATATAGTTTTAATTCTTATTTTTCAGGAAAGACATTTTGGTCTGGGGTTCTTGGGACCTCACAGGGAGGTACCCATCCCCAAGTAGGAGCCAGATGTTATCTCCTAAATAAATTAGTTTTCAATAGGTCAAACTCGGACAATTTATTTTTTGCATAGTGATGAAGATTTTAGGGTATATTATGAAAGATGTTTGGGTGACTAACAAAATTGGAATGCCTGGTGTTCTGTTCTTCAAGGAATTTGAAAGTTTAGCTTTCGGTGGCTTTAGGGAACTTTTCAACAGTTCATTAGCCACCGAAAACCCCATCTTTCGGTAGCTTAACAATTTGGTCTAGGAAGACGTTAACCACTGAAAGCCTATTGACTTCGTTTTTAATGAAATTCTGGAAAAAGAGCTTTTGGTGGCTTAGGAGAACTTACCAACAGTTCATTAGCCACCGAAAATCCCAACTTTCGGCAGCTAAGCAATTAGACCCAAGATTCCCTTAACCGCCGAAAAGGCCAAAAGAGGGAAAACGATTAACTTATCTGTTGAAATCAAACGCTATCAGCATGAGGCACGTCATAATATAGCACTTAACCGTCGAAAAGACCGGGGGACTGCAGAAAATCATAAGTTAGTGAATGAAAGGTTGTTATTGATCTGAAGTGACTGATAGAGACCAAAACCCTAGCCTTCCCTCCATCTGTCCCACAACTGCAGTTAAACCACCATGAAATATCAAGTCCCATTTAAAAGTTATTGTTGTACCAACTATCTCGTGGTTATCACCAGAGTTTACCATCATTATTCTCAAGTACCAATCGACTGGTTAATCCCTCAAAATCAACACCATATCCCAAGTACACTCCACATTTCTCTGCATGCATCCTTACTGCTCAAGGCCATCCCTGAAACCAATATGGTCATCTCCTTCCCTAGGGTTTGAATTTTGATTTTGCAGGTACAAGAATAACAATCCAGAGATGAAGAAAGGAGGAGGAACCGCTCAAAAAAATCAAAACACAGGTTTCTGTGGCTAAGTGTCGTTTCAAAATGGTCTCTAATCCCCCAAAAGTGGACTTTCGGCAGCTAAGACCGAAATTCCAGGGCACTCAAAGCCACTAAAATTGGCGTTTTACTATGAAAATGCATCATTTTAAAATGATGATTCTAAGCGACTGGAGAATAATTTTGGAAAACGCTCAGAGGGTTTTGATCACAACAAACCAATATACAAAAACCTATTTCGGTTTATACACATGTGTCACATATTTAGAGAACCAAATTCATCTATGAGCCCCAATTTTTCAGCAGTTTGGCCAAATTTTTGGGGCAAAAGATGACCATTCATCTCACCAGTGGTAGCGGATCAGCCCTCTCCAACTCCCAAGACCAACAGGACCAAGAGAAATCTGGACTTCACTGGAAAGGAGAAGGAGGCCCCAATTCAAGGTGAAAATATACTTAACCTACCCTACTCAGACTCAGAAGAAGAAAAGGAGCAGGAAGTTGACCTAACAGAGCAGGTTGCAATAGAACATGAGGAGTTTTCCTCGCCAACACCAAGGGAAGGTCAAGAGGGTGAACCAATGGAAGAGGCTTCCTCTATCGAACCTAGGTCACAGAGAGTCAACCAACTGTTAAGGAAAGTATATGAACTAGAGGTCTTAGAGAGAGAGATGAAAAGAACTAATGCAATTTTAACCAAGAAAAACACTCAATTGAATAATGCCCTGCTAGAATTGAAAGGGATGTATTTCCTACTGCAAAAAACTTAATCTGAGGTTTATGAAGGACAACACTAGGCTCTACAGGATGATCAGACTATTGAGGTTGAAGATGAAGAATTCCAACTCTAGCTCTCAAACTCACTTTAAACCCTAGCATAGGCAGCAACAAGCTTTCAGGATCTTGAGGCAGCTCATGATGCTGCTACTCTGTTGAATCCTAGGAAAAATGAAGATATATCAGAAGGACAGAGGTAAAAGCTATAAAAGAATGATTAAAGGCTAATAAAATTTTGCAGAAAACAGAGCTTTCGGTGGCTTAGGCGAATGCAACAACTGTTCATTAGCCACAGAAAGCAGAGCTTTCGACAACTAACAGACCCGAGATTCTAGTTTCTTTAGAGTAAATCAAACTTTGTTTCACTCCTCCATACTTTGAGTTGTTTCAACAAGATATTTATAGATGCTTCTTGTCCTCATTGCTTACAAAAAAACTCTAAAAAATACAAATATTCTTCTTATATATGAAAATGCACGGTGCTAGCTCAAAGGTAGAGCATCTGCATTATATAATGTAGAAGATTGACGGTTTGATTCCATCGTGCCCTATCATAAATAGTTGCATTCTATCACTATTACATAGAGGATGTATTATAACAATATTTGAGACAATATTTTTGTAAATTGTCTCAACTTAAGACAAAAAAAGGTTTTTGTGTTGTCTTAAGTATTGTCTTTAAGTGGGTGTCTTAAACTATTGTCTTAAATTTAAGACAATAAATTGTCTTAAGTTTAACACAATAGTTTAAGACAATAGTTTAAGACACCCCCTTAAAGACAATACTTAAGACAATACACAATTTTTTTTTTGTCTTAAGTTTTCATAAATATTGTCTTAATAAACCCCTCTATGTAGTAGTGATTCAAAACCTAAACATGTCATGTGAGCTGTATATTAGCTACATGCCCAACTGCTAGATGGAGGAGTTTATTAGGAGTTCTAAAGATTTTATTAAGAGTTCCATTGTTACACATGACTGCACATTAGCTAGACTCCTAGATTACAAATGCAGTTCGACTAAGAATTAAGCAATTAGAGTTGAAGTTAAGCTAATACTTGTAAAATCATTAGAGTTAAGCTGATATTTGTATCTAATAGATAAGCCAAGATAATAGTTTTAGTATCATTGGATAAGATAATAGTTGTATCTAATAGTTAATTTAAAAGTTAATATATCAACAATTGTAGTTCAAGTAAAAGTCATGATTGGAGTTGAAGTTAAGCTAATAGTTGTATCATCAATGGAGTTAAGCTCATAGTTGTACCTAATAATGCAATAGTTATATCTAATAATGGAATAGTTGAAGTTGAATTTTAATTTTTTTAAATATCACGAACTATACTTATTATATGTTAATTAAGCTATTTTTTTAAAATTATGAATTATGAATTTTGGACGATGCCCATAGAATCAATCTGGACAGTACAATTATCTCATTCTCATCAATAGATGAAAATGCATAAATGGTAGTCCACCCCAAAATTCTAAGATATAAACGCCCATCGACATAACAAGATGCATCAGTTTATTAGGAGTTTGGAGGAGTTTATTAGGAGTTCAAATGATTTTATTAGGAGTTCGACTCTTACATCACATTAGCTAGACTCCTAGATGTCACGTTATGCATACATGTATATAGAATGTGTACTTGTGCATTCCTTTTGTCTATTGCTGAAGATTGGGTCCAGCCTGCTGGACTCGATACTTCATTTCTTGATGGCATGTTCTCTTCCAACATGTTCTGCATGTTCTGGCTATATTGTGTTCACTCCAAACTTCTGCTCTAAATTTAATTTATCTTACATCTTCTTAATGCCATGTTACATAGTCTGCATCTGCATCGGTTTGTAGCACTCATATTTTAGTTTCATTTGGATTTTTCTCATTTTTTTTTTCTTTCTCCAACTACAAATTAAAGGCAGCATTGTATATGAAAACTAGATCACAACCATATAAACTTTGAACATGTGATTTGTCTTCTATAATGGTAACTGTGTAGCATGCATGGCACAACACTCAATGTCCAATCTCAAATAGTCGTTGGAAAAAAAATGTGCATGCTGTTCAGAGTATTTGGCTATTAACATATGTATCTAATTGCATATTTGTTCATTTCTTTTGTCTATTGGTAAACATTGCCTCAATCTTACCTGACCAAAACTTCAAAAACTAGGCTCTAATGTAAATATACTGTGATGGATTTGATGATATAGATTGTATGTGTCTTGAATTTGATACTTTGTATGTGTCTTGGATATGATACTTTGTTTCTTGATGTCATGTTTTATGCCAACATGTTCTGTAATTTTTCTCCTTTTACTCTTCGCAAATTGATAGACAACTTCAATATGAAAATTTAATTGATAGACAGCTTCAACATGAAAATTCATGGGTCTGTCACTGTAGAACAAGTGCTAGATAATGTGCGTTTTCCCTCGTACATGCCATATGTAAATATGTTTTCTTGTTCTTTTAATCTAGAGACATTGATATGTGGCATGGAGCCAATACGTTCATCTTCTTCTAGTCTTACACAGTCATCTTCTTCTAGTCTTACAGATACCCACAAACAATGAAGAAAATGCATCTATACCGGAAATCTCTCATTTTCCTGTTGTCTATTGAAAACCATAATCTCTGCTTTGCTTTTGAACAACCCATACAAATAGGTCAAAGACTATGTTGGATGCGCCAGGTCTCCTTGCATTGCCTACATAAACATATACATTGCTTTTTCTTTCAACTTCATTTTTGAAACTTGTTGAAAAACTACACTTCCAATACCATTTGATTTTCATTTGTTAGTTTATAATCTTTAAAGCTAAGGTGTTCTAATGTTAGTTGACAGATTGTAAACCTGTTTGATATAAGCCACACTTTGATATAGGTATAAAGAGTCACGGGTTTGGTTACATGCTTAGTCAAATGTTTAATAAGCTAATTTTTATATACATTTATCTTTACCTTGAATCTATAAAAGATTAAGAATGATATGAATAAAATAATTATGATGTTTAAATAATAAACTAAACTAAAATTATTATTATTTTTATTCATAAATAGATAAATAAATTAATTTTACACCCATTTATTATATTTATATATATATATTAATTACTCACTTCATCCACTCTAAATTTATATTATATTTTTATTTGTTAATGAGCAAAATTTATTGATCCAATGTTAAAGTTTAGTTTAATTTGCTAAACACATTCCCTAATGGGGCATAAATAATCTTTTATATAAAAGCATAATTAAATATGTAAATTTATATTCAATAAATAAAAAATATTATAAAATAAAGATGATTACTTTATTAAAATTATTTTGGATTGAAATTGAAATTGAAAATACTATTTTTTTTTAAATATTTATGTTGTATATTAATTTTTTTAATGGTAAATCAAGCAAATATGTTAAATTTTATGGAAAGCTTTAGTTAAAGGATTACATTTTTATTGACATCTTCTTTAGAGAGTTATGGTTTGCGGCATTGAAGAATGTCAATGCACTTAAAAAATCCTTCTTTGTGTTGGAAAAGAGACTTGGTGCTTGATAGCTTTTATATTGTATTGCTTTCTAGGAGCATTTGCCTATAAACGTGTCCTATGTTAATTATAATGTGTGTTGTTTACTTTCCTTGCATTATTGTTATTTATAGTAAGTATGCATTTTTCAATTGTTCCCTTCTAAGCAATAGTTTTAAGCTAAACATTTGGATTCAAAACATTCATAAATTTCAAAATTTCAAAGAACTAAAAGAATTTCATTTCTTGGTTTTTTTTTATCTTTCTCTACGTGCCTTATATTTCCTTAAAGACTTTTTCTTCTCTCTCCTTGATAAGCACTTTACATAGATTTTGTAGGTACAACTGCTTCGTTCCCCCTTAGAAAAATCATCTTCCTAGAAGATGTGAAATTTTTTTTTGTTAGTCTATTTTTGCAATTGGAAACATTGGGAAAGAGGACACAAATGCAGAGTGCCAACTTGCAAAGGAAAATGGATTTGGAGTGAGAGGCACCGAATAGAAAGACTGTAATGCCCTAATTTGAAAATTCTCAACAAAGGTAGAATTTGGGGAAAAATTGTCTTGACTAGTCTTGATTCTAGGGGATTCAAATGACACAAGAGGGTTTCAAGTTTGGTAGGGACTAATATGGGGAGTCTTAGGACCAATCAATGGAATCTATGATAACTTTATGATAGTTTGCAACTCAATTTTGGAACATTCAAAGAACTGGTAAACTTACTAGAGTGAAATCATGAATATGGGTGTCTATTCCCTGAAAATCAAATTTCAGAATCCTTATTTCAAACACTTTCGGGTGAACTATATTTTTTTCGGCCTAACTATTTCAGATTTTCAGATTTTCGACCAAAATAATACGAAGAACCTCGTTATGCGGGTTTTGTAAAGATCGTCTAAAAATAATGTTTGACCAAAACAAATGTTTGGCCAGAAAATGTTTTCTACCGAACAATCTTTCAGCCGAAAAAATGTTATATATGTATTAACTGAACACAATTGTTTATCATTTTGTCTTTCGATTTTCCCTGCGTTCGGACTCCTCCGTCTGCGTCTACCGAACACAATTGTTTATCATTTTGTCTTCCGATTTTCCCTGCGTTCGGACTCCTCCGTCTGCGTCGACACTCCTCCGTCTGCGTCTAGACTCCCTCTGTCTGGACTCCGCATCTGCTGAGACTTTGCGATTGGATTTTCCCCCCTGTCTGGACTCCTCCGTCTATTTTCCTGTCTGTGTGATGCACTGAGAGAGTGAGTGAGGAGTCTGTCATCATGTCCTGTCCGTCTGTGTGTGAGGAGCTTGTTGAAGTGAGCGACTGTGAGTGAGTCCTGTTTCTGGAGGGTTCATGGTAGTGTGTCCTGTTTTTGGAGGGTTCACAATCGTGTGTCCTGTTTCTGAAGGGTTCGTGGTCCTGTTTCTGGAGGTTTCGGGGTGGTGCTGGAGGCTGCATGGTGGTGGTGATGGAGGCTTCGTGGTGGTGGTGCTGTGATTGAGGTAAGTACAACGTGCTGTGATTTATTCGCTCTTTCCCATCACCCATAAAAAGATAGAAAAATTCTATTTTTTTAGAGGATAGGCATGTGTTTTGTTGCCATATTTGTCCCACATAGTTTTAAGAATAAATGAATGAATGAATTGTTTTGAAATCATCGGGTGTGGGTCAGAAGCCGTGCTAAACATCTGTAGTTGAAATCACCAATGTTTCTACTGGTTATTTGTTGATTGCATCTTCCTATCTACGAATCTTTCGAATGTATACACAGATTTTACTAGAGAACGAACAGGCCAAGGACATTGAGGGTAATGATCTGCCTAGTCTTATATATGTCTCCCATGAAAAGCGACCTGGAATTCCCCACCTTTACAAGGCCGAAGCTCTTAATGTTTTGGTAGTATTTGTCATGTCTACTGTTTTAATTACCTAAGCAAAAGTCGATTAACATGTTTATAAATTTAATTTAGTTAAGCTCACTTAATATCACAACTTGCAAGTGCGCCTGCGAGGAGAACACCCTGTGGGGCGAAAAGGAAAACCCAACTTGCAATTTTAGTTTTAATTTTCTTATCATTTTCATACAAAATATATTTTGTTGAAATTGAAGTTCATAAAATTGCAGGTTGGCATGATTTATGGCTGTGACGTGGAAGATATGTTGATAGGTTTTGTTATACAGTGCAGAGGCTGGAAATCTATTTACTGCACTCCAAGGCGAAAAGATTTTTTGGGTGGCGCACCTGGGAACTTGAATGATACACTCGTTCAAACCAAAAGATGGAGTGCTGGATACCTAGAGTTTTCCCCACAAGGTTATGGAATTCAACGGACAAGTGTAGCTTTGAGGATGTTTTACGGTGTGTTTTGTCTATGGGCTCTATCTTCTTTATACATACTTTGCTACGATTTATTTCCCACCCTCTTCATGCTAAAGGGTGTATCACTATTTCCCAAAGTATTTTTTTTCTTGATAAAGTTTTCTATGTATCTACTTGACAACCCAAGAACAAATCAAATAGAATGTCATTTGGGAGTTCACTTTTGTATTACTGATGACTATATGTACGTTGTCAATGGATAGGCTTCAAATCCATGGTTCATCCTCTTTGCCTCCTTAGCAGGATCTGCATATGGGTACAGTCTGATTGAGTTTCTGTGGATTGCAGATTCTTTTAAGAGTTGGTGGAACGAGCAGAGGATGTGGATGATTAAAGGGGTGCCATCCTACTTGTTTTCTTTAATCCAAGTTGCTTGCAAGATGCTTGTCTTATTCGAGGTAGGCTTCGAAGTGACGAGCAAAGTAGTGGATAACGAAGCAACTAAAATATACGAGGAGGAAATGTTGGAGTTTGGTGTGGCATCTGTTATGTTTGTTCCGCCAACTTTAGCACTAATAAACTTGATATCGTTGGTTGGTGGATTATCCCAAATCATGTGATAGGGATATGAAGTTTTTGATAGTATGATTTTGCATCTAATTTTGCATATAATTTTGTGTAGCTTCATAGTGATAATTAGTTATCCTATATTCGAGTCCATGTTTATGAGGAAGGATAAAGGGTGAATACCTACTTCCATTACCTTAGTCTCTATTTTCATTGCAGTTTTTGCGTGTTCTGTTCCTTCCGCGCACATTTCGTCGCAGTTAAAAATAGATGGAAGTGATTGAAGTAGGTAGGCCATGTCCCTGCAGACATGGCTTTTGTTGAAGTACGTTGGCCATGTGCCAAGAATGACCTATTTTGTCTTTCTAAATTTGATGTAGAATAGACAAGATATGGGAAGAGTGGTTTTCAATGGCTAAGAATTGTAAACCGGAAAACTGAACACCAAATCCAGTAGCGTGGAATATGCTGCTTTGTTCTTCGATGCATAGAGAGAAGAGACATTGTAGAAACTTTCTCTTTCTGCCCAACTTTGATTTGAAAATAGTTTGCATAATGACTGTTTCAGAACTCAAATATACATCTACACTAAGTAAAAGTGTGAACTATTTAATCATAGTTTTAAGCAAGTCATAGTTTTAAGCAAGCCATGTCTATGTAGGGACGAGTAACAACCCTATTAATAAGTTTAATATGTTGGAAAGATCTATAATAAATTATTAATACATATTTTTAGATTGTATTGAGCTGATCATCCTCTGAGCATATTACCTAACTTATTGTTCTCATGATGCTACACTACCAAATGGAAAGCTTATTTAAGGATGCATGGTTTCACTGCAATGGAGGTCTAAGAGATGGAGTCAATGGAGTACAACTACAAGTTCATCTAATAGTTTTTAATTACCACATTTTAATTACCATGTTTATCTAAATTTAAGTTAATAGTTAATATAATAATTATCCAATATAACAACGATTAGAGTTGAAGTTAATATCTTAGAAATGCACGAGAATGAGAATGAGACAAGTATATTGCCCAACTATTAGCTTCTCCAAGTATACTTGTACGTCCAAGTTTAGGACGTCCAAGTTTATTGTACAACTATTAGCTTAACTCCAATGATTCTATAACTTTTAGCTTAATTTCAAGTCCAATCACAGTTATATTGGATAACTATTAGCTTAACTCCAATTATTCTACAACTATTAGCTTAACTTCAACTCTAATCGCTTAAGGCTTAGTGTAACTACATTTGACATCTAAGAGTCTAGCTAATGTGTAGTCATGCAAGAGTTTAACTCCTAATAAAATCGTTCGAACTCCTAATAAACTCCTCCAAACTCCTAATAAAATCTTGCATCTTGTTACTTCAATAGGCGTATATATCTTAGAATTTTGGGGCGGACTACCATCTATGCTTTTTCATCTATGGACAAAAAAGAGACAAGTGTACCATCCAAATTGATTCTATGGGCGCCGCCAAAATTCATAATTAACAATTATAAAAAAAATAGCTCATGTGATAACTGCACTTTGTGGTAGTTGGAAAAAAATAAATAAAAAATAAAAAATATCTCATGTGATAGCTGAACTTAATGGCATGGTAATGTGTATTCCGTGTGACATTGGAACTCCATCTACCATTTGGGAGTCAAGCTAATCTGCACAAGGTTTAGCAGAACACCATTTTGTAACTGGGAGTTGAGCTAATGTGTAGTTCATGTGACAATCAAACTCGTAATGTGTAGTCCATGTGAGAGTCAAACTCCGTATGACAATTGGTGTTGGAATATATGATATTCCTTGGAAGGTAATAATGTCTTTGTATTATGTCAGAAGTTGTCTACAAGCTTTGACACTGGCGCCCTCTAAGGAGAGGACCGACCTAGGTTTAATGCTTACTTTCATTTAAATTTATCTTTTCTTTATAGACTGGTTATTTGCATATTGTGGTGGGTGTGGCCTTTGGAGGGTGTAGCCCTTGGATATTAAACCCTTATATATTTTATATATCTAACGTTTCCTGCAAAAGAGAGTGAAGGAAAATATATCTAACATTTCCTGCAAAAGATAGTGAAGGGCACTACTCTTGAGAGAGCGCAACTATGAAAATTCATATGATTTTAAATATACCTGATTGTTTGTATGTTCATAAAAGAAGGAGAGGGTGTGGCACTTGAGAGGTTCAAGCCTTGTGATTCTTATGGATTTATTCATATAGATACTTTACTTGATTTAAAAAAGAGTTAGAGAGGGAAAATCCATAAATGGTGCAACCCTGAGTCCTTTGTTTAGCATATGAATGAGGGAGTAGCCCTGTAATTTTTATTTTCATATGATATCGAATGTTGTAGCAACATGAGAAAATAAGACTTGGTACTCTTTGTTTACATATGTAGGTTATCTATTGAAAATGTGATATTTTCCTTATTGATGAACGATGAGCATCCAAATGGGAATCCTTCTTGATTGGAGTTGCCTGCTGGTAACTTGGTGAAGGTAATGCATATACAAGTGAGGAAGAAGATAGGGTTTATCCCATATTTACGGTTGTGATTAGATCTCAACTATATATATTCTTCAAATTTTATGTAATGAAGTGTTTAGGTCTGAATTTGAAGCATCCTTATTCGAAATCTGTGACTACTTCGGATATTAACATATATAGTAATTACGTTGATAAGTGTATATATCTTAGAATTTTGGGGTGGAATACTATCTATGCTTTTTCATTGAGACAAGTGTACTGTCAAGATTGATTCTATGGGAATAGTCCAAAATTCATAATTAACAATTTCAAAAAAATAAAAAATAGCTTAGTTAACATCTCATAAGTAGAGTTCATGATAGTTAGAAAAATTAAAGTTCAACTTCAACTATTCAGTTATTAGATACAACTATGAGCTTAACTCTATTGATGATACAACTATTAGCTTAACTTCAACTCCAATCATGACTTTTACTTGAAATGCAATTGTTGATATATTAACTTTTAAATTAACTATTAGATACAACTATTAGCTTAATGCATTAACATTTAGAATTGTTAAAATACCCATTATCACATCTTAACACATGCTTCTTTGCTTGGATTTGTCTTAGTATGGAATGTATGGATCAAATGTACCGTCAATGAGCATTGTATGACCATTTGAATGCCATGGGTCATCCATCTTGCCTCGTCTTACCACGTGTACCTCCTATGCTCTTGGCTCCTTTGTGTTTCATGATTTACTGTGATCCAACACACATACAATTGATTCCACTAATCTTTAGAGTAAATCAAACTTTGTTTCACTCCTCCATACTTTGATTTGTTTCAACAAGCTATTTCTAGATGCTTTTTTTCCTCATTGCTTAAAAAAAACTCTAAAAAATACAAATATTCTTCTTATATATGAAGTTGCAGGGTGCTAGATCAAAGGTAGAGAATTTGCATTATATAATGCAGAATATTGTTGGTTCGATTCCAACGTGCCCTATCATAAATAGTTGCATTCTATCACTATTACATAGAGGGGGTATTATAACAATATTTGAGACAATATTTTTGTAAATTGTCTCAACTTATGGCAAAAAAAGTTTGTGTATTGTCTTAAATATTGTCTTTAAGCGAGCGCCTTAAATTATTGTCTTAAACTATTGTCTTAAATCAGTCCTGACATGGTACACACTTTTTCTGTAGATGTAATGAGTCTTTGAATTTGTCCTTGGATGTAATGAGTCCTAGCGTGGTACACATGTTGTCCTTGGATGTAATCAGTCCTTATGTGGTCCCATGTTGGATATGATGAGAGGTCACAAGGAACTTGGTGTGCGCATGGGCGGTTCTTGCATAGTGGTAGACGCAGGTCATCATTGAGATGTAATGAGTCCCGTTGTGCTCCTATGTTTGTAGAATGCGGGTTGATCGTGGAGAGACATAATGCACTTGGTGTGCTCGTGGTGTGCTCCTAGGAGATTCTCACTCAGTGGTAGACACAGGTTATTGTTGAGACGTAGTGAGTCTTGGTGTGTTCCTTTGTTGGTAGAACGCAAATTCAAAATGTTACTTTTGGTGTTGGATATTGCCTTATGGATTTTCTCCACGTCCTCCATGCTCCAAAATATTTTTGAAATTAAAGCATGTGTTACATGGAGAGTCTTCAGGGCCTCTTGAATCTTCTTTTCATCCATCTTCAATGATCCTGCAAGAAAATAAGGTTCTTGCAGATGAACCTCCTCTTCATCTTCCATCATAGGATCAAGTTCATGAAGTTCATGTGGTGAAGGTGAAATCGATTCTGGGACCTTTTCTTCAACCACTACAAGGTCTTCATGCTCATGGAAATTTGGTCTTGCAACAACTTCTTTCAATTCACCAATTAGAGAACTAGGTGGCTCTTGAATCATATGTTTGGTGATTAGGAATAGGCTCTGCTAGTCCATCAATGTCTCATTGGAAACACAATGTGTGCTTTCACATATGATCTTATCCATCATGTGGGCATCTTGCGAACCTCCTTGTAATGATTCAACCTGGTCATTGCATCCACCCTTAACACCAAATATTTTAACCTTAACACCGAAAGACTCAACCATGTCAAGCCTTTCCTCTGATGTGGCAACAACTTCATCATAACATAAGGGATTGCAAAAATCCGAATAGTGACCATACCTTTTCTTCATATATTCCTCTTCATGTGATGGGACTATGGTGGCTTGAAATTCCACCAATTCTTTTGGTTCACATCCAACTAATGTGTGCTTGTCTTTTTCTTCATTATGAAGCTCAAAGGATGACTGTAAATCTTATTTAGGTTCTTCTTTTGGATCTAATCTTAAATCTTAATCAAGATATATTTAAGTATAATAATATATGAGGATGACTGTAAATCTTATTTGTTTATTAAATAGTATTTGTTTTGTGGTTATATTAACTCTAACAAACTGATATATGAATAATGAATATAAAATTATATATTTTAGTATTTGTTTAATAGTCACCTATCTTCACAAAACTAAGGGGTTGGTTGTGACTATGAGCATTCAATTGCCACTTTACTTGTGGTTGTGCTAGTATAGAGATTATGTTATCAATTAGCAAAACTACTTAATTAATAAACCAAATTATACGTTATCCATGTGTCAACTATTGATCCACCCCATAAAATCAATTTAAATATTACAATTGTGTCATAAAATCAATTTAAATATTACAATTGTATCATCCTACAAACAAAAACATTAATCCACCCCAAAATTTTAACATATTAACACTTAAAAATTCATAAAAGCTAATAAAATAAAAAATTAACATCTTAAAATTTTTTTTAGACCTAGGTGAAAAAAAATTGAATTTCTATTAAACATTTTATAATAATTGACCGACATTTCTTGAATCTTGAAAGCAATGGTCTTCTCGTGTTTCTACTGTTTATGTTAATGCAACAAGAACTAATCCTCCACTCGTAAAACGAAATATTATCCCACACACACTCCACGGATAATACGTGGTATCCATGCACTCCACGTAACCTATATTACCCGTGCTACTAATCTTGCGTCGACTCGAGCATGAGAAGATGAGGTTTCAAATGGGAGCCATACATTTAAATTTTAAACTAAACAATCACTGCACGATGATTGAATACATGAAATCTCCAGATTATTGATCACGCGAGTACCCCAGAAAGCAAAGAAGCCAAAAACATACGTGGTCTTACTCTGTTTTTAATAATTCAAGCAAGCCGCCTGATGGAGCCGACGGACTTTCCTCTGTATACTACACTGGAAAATAAATCCTTCCTGTACAGAGTTTATGCCTGCACCCACTTTTTTGCAATAATTGGTCTCATATATTATCGCATTGTGTATATACCAAGTGAGAATTATTGGCCATGGATTCTGATATTTGTCGCAGAACTAGGCTTCGCATACTGCTGGATTTTAGAGCAGGCCTTCAGGTGGTGGCCGGTTGAGCGAAAAGTCTTCCCAGAAAGACTTTCTCAGAGGTAATAATTTGCTCAGAATTACCACATGAATTAAATATGATTTTATGCGACATTTTTGTGGATATCATGTTCAATGAATATCAGTTAATCTGTGTAAATGAACTGTCAGGTTTGAGAGCGATCTACCGCCTGTGGATATATTTATATGCACTGCTGATCCTATCAAGGAACCTCCACTGACTGTTATAAATACAGTATTGTCCGCACTGGCTCTAAATTATCCTGTAGGGAAACTGTCCTGTTATGTTTCTGATGATGGAGGATCCCCGCTTACATTTTATGCCCTCGTGGAAGCTTCACGGTTTGCAAAGATTTGGCTCCCATTCTGTTGTAACTTCTCCATTCAAGAGAGATCTCCAGAGACATCTTTCTCGGCCGGTTGTGCTCAGCAAAATGACAATCTGTCCTTCACCGGAGAATGGAACCGTGTAAAGGTAAAGCGGTACCATTAAAGTAAATGAATTAATTGGCTGAAGCCTACTATCAGGCTTGTAGTTCTAGTTTTTAACTATTAAAACTCCACACACTGTGTTTTGTTTATACAACTTTTGTTTTGTTTTGTTATTTCTATCAGAAAATGTATGTGGAAATGAAGGATCGTATCAACGAAGCTGTGGAGATGGGAAGCGTTCCAGAAGACAAACAGAAAGAACACACGGGCTTCAACGACTGGATTTTAGGAACCACTAGTCGAGATCATCCCAGTATAGTTCAGGTCATCATCAGTCTTATTGAGTCCTCTGAACCTTTGTTGATATTTACATATGCCGTGTTAAAGATCTGTAGTTGAAATAACCAATACTTCTACTTATATATTTGTCGATTGTGCCTTGCTGTTTACAAATCTTTCGAATGTTTATGCAGATTTTACTAGAGAACGGTGAAGACAAGGATATTGAGGGTAATGATCTGCCGAGTCTTACATATGTCTCGCGTGAAAAGCGACCTGGACATCCCCACCATTACAAGGCCGGTGCTCTTAATGTTCTGGTAATGTACTCTACTCAGTACTGTACTGTTCTTATGTATGTAGTGTAAGAGATTAACAAGCTTAGAAATACAGTTTAGAAAGGTCACCGATTATTCCAGTTTGTTTGTATAAATGTGGGCAGATAAGAGTCTCTGGCGTAATGAGCAATGCTCCATTCATTCTGACTCTTGATTGCGACATGTACACGAATAATTCTGAAGCGCTTCGTCAAGCCATGTGCTTTCTCATTGACCCCAAAACAGGTGACCAGTTTGCCTTCGTCCAATTCCCGCAATGCTTTTACGGCATAACAAAGAACGATCTCTATGCAAATCATCTCAGCCGGTACAATAATGTGGGTATATGCAGCTTCGACTTTCACAAAATAACTTTTCTTTTATGAGATCCATAAACTGAGAAGAAATTGCAAATTTTGATATTCAGACACACTTTGAGGGAATAGATGGAATTGAAGGTCCATTTTACATAGGCACCGGATGCATTCACCGCAGGGCTGTCTTATGCGGAAGCGAGCGACGACATAGCTCCTCAAATTTACATAAACCAATATACTTCACTGTTTGCACAGAAAATGCAAGCATTGCGAACGGTATAGCAAGTCCATCGAAGAAGATGCCGAAAGATGTACGAGTTCTTGCAAATTGCACCTACGAGGAGAACACCCTGTGGGGAAAACAGGCAATTCTAACCTCCAATGTTAAACTATAGATTTAGAAGGATTAACAGGATCTTATTATAACTTTTTCGGAAATCAATAATGCTTGAATTTTCTTAGTTAAAGATGCTCATAGTTTGACTGATATTCAAATTTCTCCATTGCAGGTCGGCATGGTTTATGGCTGTGCTGTTGAAGATATATTGACAGGCCTTGTCATACACTGCAGAGGATGGAAATCAGTTTTCTACAACCCAAGGAGAAAAGCTTTTTTGGGGTGCGCTTCAATTAACTTGATTGATACACTAATTCAACATAAGAGGTGGGCTGCGGGCCACCTAGAGTTGTTTGTGAGTAAGTTTTGCCCATATGTATATGGGATCCAACGAACAGCAGTAGCCCAGAGAATGTGTTACAGTCTTTTCAACCTGTGGGCTATGTCTTCCATACATATACTTTGCTACGGTTTAGTTCCAGGCCTTTCCATGATCCGTGGGCTATCAATATACCCTAAGGTATTTTTCCATCAAAAGCATAAAATTTTGAAATCTTTTTAATGGTTGCCTTTTCTTCATTAATAATTATTTATCTATAATGGTCAGGCTTCAAATCCATGGTTCATCCTCTTTGCCTCGTTAGCAGGATCTGCATATGGGTACAGTCTGATTGAGCTTTTGAAGATCGGGGGTTCAGGTAAAAGTTGGTGGAACGAACAGAGGATGTTTATGATAAAAGGCGTGTCATCCTATCTATTTGCTTTAATCCAAGTTGTTTGCAAGACCATTGGAATCTCGGAGGTAGGCTTCGAGGTAACAAGCAAAGTAGTGGACAGTGAAGTAGCCAAAAGATACGAAGCAGAAATGTTTGAGTTTGGTGTTGCATCTGCTCTGTTTGTTCCACTAGCGACTTTGGCAGTTTTAAACTTGATATCGGTGGTAGTTGGGTTAGCACAAATCATGCGTGAGGGCTATCCAGCTTTTGAAAACATGGTTCTACAGTTATTTTTGTGTACTTTCATAGTAATCAGTAGTTATCCCATTTTGGAAGCTATGTTTATTAGAAGAGACAAAGGTAGCATGCCTACTTCCATTACCATGCTCTCTATTTTCGTTGCAGTGCTTGCTTCCACAGCTGCGTCCGGGTAAGAGAACTGTCATTAGAAGAATCCTCAGATGAAGACTATTTACTACTCTGAAATCAGTTGTAATAGTGTTTGCATATGTATTTTAAAATCTGTGTTAGTCTTGATATCTGTATTGGTTTTTTTGGTAATACAGATGCCACAATGAAAATTAGAGATTCCAGTTACCAACTCTTATTTATTAATTTCAACTTTCAAATATTGATTTTAACCAAACTACAAATTATTTAATTACCAAAATTAGATGGAAATCAAAATCAAAATGCAAAATATTTACTCCACAAAGCTTCTCGTGGTTAATAAGAAAAATATGCTTCTTATTAGTTGTTATTAACTAGCAATTGCTCTATAAGGTTGAAGGTTCAATGGGAAGCCTAAAGGGAAAAAAAAATGAAACAAAAGTAAATATAGTGAAGTAAAACAAAGAGTATTAAAATAAATGTGGCAAAGAGCATGTTGTGTAGTTTTTTTGAATGGTTTAATTGATGCAAGAGCATAGGTTTAAGAGGTCAAACTTATTCATGACTTTACAATGTTAAGAAAACTAAAAATGGATAAGAAATCTATATCAGTTTCCACATGTAATAGTTAGGAATGAGTTAGTTTAATTTAGTTCAATTTATTAGTGAGTCATAGGGTTAGTAGAGATCAATAAGGAGTGTACTCCTATGTTATAGGATGTGGAAACATAATCCTCTTGTATTTAAATCAGTTTGAGTTATTTTCTTATAAAACTTAGTTAGCTTACAGAAGCTTAGGGTAGCTCATAGAGGTTGAGATAGCTCGAAGAAGCTTGTGTAGCTTGCAAAGAGTGTGTGGAGTGAAGAACAGAGAGAGGGTGTTCTACGACTGGTGGTGGATTGAATGAAGAACAAAGTTTTCATACTCCGCACATTTTTTCTTATTTAACGTCTTTTTTTCAATAGCTAGGAGCATGATTTTAATTCTCCGTGCACGTGTTTTAACTCTAATATGTTTATTGAAAAATTCCCTAATTTTGGGATTCATTTCCTCATAGAAAGTTGATCTATTCGTGATCAAATTCAATGATTTCACTCTAATCGGAAGAAAAACCAAAAGATCAACAATTGCAGTTAAGTTCCGTAGCCAAGAGATGCACATCCCCAGAGTTAGATCGTGATCCACATTTGGAGACAGATTGAGGGTCACAATCCACCCCACAATAGATCGACGGTTCGGGAAGAGTCTCGCGGGAGCGGAAAGGCGGAAGCCCAAGGGTTTGAGAATAAGAAAAGTTAGATTTTCGATTTCTGAAGTCGGAAAGCGAAAAGCGGGAGAATGGGAAAGGACTAAGACTCAAAGTTGGGTTTTCTGATTTTGAAGTTTGGGAGAGGAAAAGTGAAGTGCGGGAGTGTGGAAGGGCAGAAGTGTGGAAGTGCGGAAAGAAGGTTAGACACTTCTTCAAGTTGTTTTAACAAAAAATTAAGGCGTGTTAGTTTTGAGTAACCTCGATTTTGAGGTCTATAAATAAAAGTGCCATCACTAATAGTGATTCAATTAATATTTTTCTAAAGTATGATGCTAACTCATTTTGCAATCTTTTGGTTTGATTCTAAAATTTGTCTTTCAAAGAAAGGGAGTTTTATTATAATTCTTATTTTTCATGGTTGTTTGGAAAAAAGTAATTGTATTTTCCTTTCAAAGAAAGAGGGTTCTATTACAATTCTAATGTTTTTATGGTTGTTTAGAAATAAAAATGTATTTGGATGTGCTTTGCTTAGCCATTATATGTAGAAATTTCAACTCTAGAAAATTCTAGTTTTTTCTTCAAAACTATCCACCTTATAAATAAGCTATATATCTCATTTGGCCTTAAATAATAAATGACTCCTTATTAATTGAAAAGGGTGTAATAGTGATATTTCTATATACATGTCCCTCAAAAATAATATATAGCAAAATATTACCTTATTCTATATTTGAATGTGAATGTAGGGACACTTTGACTTTAGTTGCAAAGTGTACATTGCAAAGTTGTGAAACCACAGAAAGTGATCCCTTAAGTATTGAAAATCGGTATCCCTAAGGACTAGAAAGGAACACCACCATTTCAAAGCAAAGGGATTGTTATGTAATGTGAATTTGACAACATAGAAAAGAGCCCGCCAATGGTCTAAAAGAACCGAGGGAGAGAGGCATAAATAGTAGAGATTTTTTTGTTGTATAAGAAACAGGAATAAATTTATCTAGGAGGAGAAAAAGGAATGCCAAGAGGAAATGAGTACAAGGTTAGCCACTAACCGATTGTTTATCTAAAAACGCATAAAACCAAAATCAAATTTTATGTCTTTTAACACTAAAATGTGACTAAGGAATTCAGACTCCAATAGATATCAAATGCAACAACAAGAACATTCATGGTTTATATTCTCCTCTACAAAGAGTGGAAAACATCAAATAGATTAACAATTGAAAATACAATATAAGTTGCACACACTTTCACATACGCTATCATCAATAGGATTAACGTTTGAAGTAGCATTAGTTTCCTGAATATTTTGTAGGTTTGTGTTTTTTTCTTTTGTGTCCACAACCTTGTTGGTAATATCCTTTATGCTCATGGGGAACAACTTAGCACATCAAGACTATTAAATTACAAGAGGTAGAGGAACATCAACATAAAATTTAGTTGAAAGATTAGTGGCTCAAGAAGCAAATTCAAATGTAGTCTAAATAGGAAAAAGAGATTCACCAAAAGTAGATGCATGCGTGGCTTTCAATTTTTCAATTCATCGTTAGAAAGCTTCATTCTCAACTTCTTGTGTTTGGAGTGTTAATTCAACACTCTACACAGCATATTTCATGAAGCAAACGTATTAAAGAATGAAAATTTAGACAAGTTAAAAAATGTTGATTAAGTTGAACATTATATTTTGCATTATTATTTCTCCTTTTAATTTTAACATTATTCTTTCTCCTTTCACTTTTAGTTGTTTTTACAATAATAATCCCAATATTATAATCAACATAAGTAGAAAAATGAAGATATTTAAACTCAACAATATCAAAAGAGACCTTAGGTACTATCAGATGATTGAACAATTTCCCTTTATAGAGAGTTCAATACCCATTCATCATTTTCTTTACTTGCCTCAATAGTAGCAGGAGTGGTTTGTGGAGTATGCAGAACTCTATTCTTAGCAATGTATTGAGAAAATGAAAAACTTAGAAGGAGGTCTATATAACATATCAACAATTCTATTATCAATTTCCATTTTGTTCTTATTAATCAAATGAATTTGATGAAGATAATAGGCTCATTTAAGGTCTACTTACTGGATTGGGAATTAAAAAACATAAAGGAGAGAAGATTAATATGAATGATTGTTTCTTTACCAAGCATATAGTGCCTTATGCACTTGAGTTCTGAACCAATGCACGGAATTCATTTATCGAACAATAATAGATAGACAACTAACAAAGTCACCCTAGATGTAACCATCATATGTCATCCATCAAAAAGCAAAAAAAAACATTGTTATTAATGTCATACACTTTTTCAACTTGCATAGAACCAAGTATTCAAGTAGCACATTTACTTAAGAAATTGATTAAAATAACTTTGCTATAAAAGTAACCAACCATGCAATATATAACAACAAAATACAGTTAAAACAGAGCAGTGAACTGAAGAAAACAGAGCACCTTCGGTGAAAACAGAATGAATACGGAGAGTAACACTCAATCCGTTTATATTGACTGAAGCATTCAGAAAATGGTTACAACAAACACCGCAGAAATAGGATCTGCGTTAATTAAACTACAGTTCAACTAGCTGACTCATAAATTCTCCATTATTTCAAGTCTTCCCCTTAATGGAGAATGGATTAACAGCTACACCTAACATTTCCCTAAACAATTCAAATTTGACTTTTCCGAGAGGCTTTGTGAAAATGTCAGCAGTATTTTCACAAGTATTACAATATATGAGATCTATTTCATTGGATTGCAGCTTCTCTCTAACAAAATGATACTGAGCATCAACATGCTTTGTATTTGCATGAAAGATCGGATTATTTGCCAACTTGATTTTAATTTGGTTATCACATTTGATTACTGTAGGTTCCTTTTGTTCTTTTCCGACATCTTGAAGAAGTCTTCTTAGCCAAACAGCTTCACAGGTCGCTGCACACAGGGCCTTGTATTCTGCTTCAGTAGAGGACAGAGATACAGTAGGCTGCTTTTTATTGCTCCATGAAACAATTCCGGATCCTATGCTAAATGCATATCCAGTGGTTGATCTTCGATCATCCGGATTCCCATCCCAATCAGAATTTGAATAACCTGTCAACTCAACAACAGAAGCATCGGTATATTTAATACCAAAGTCAAGTGTTCCTTTTAGATACCTGAGTACCGTCTTTGCTGCATTCCAATGGCTTTCTTGAGGTTTTTCCATAAACTGACTTAGCACACTCACAGAATATGCAATGTCAGGTTTAGTTGTGGTGAGATAATTCAAACTACCCACCATCTGTCTGTACATTGTAGTATTCACCTCCTTTGAACCATCATCACAAGAGAGTTTCACATTCTGCTGCATGGGAACAGTAGATGATTTACACCGATCCATTTTAAATCTCTGAAGTACATCTCTGACATACTTACTTTGACAAACAAATGTTTGACCTGCATTCCTCCAAACTTCAAGACCTAGACAGTAATGAAGCTCACCGAGATCTTTCATATCAAAAACTTATGACAGCTGCTCCTTGATTTCATCAATCAGATTCTCTACATTTCCTATAATTATTAAGTCATCAACATATACAGAAATCAATACTATATACCCCTGGTTATCACATTTGATATATATATTTGGATCACTCTTGCTCCTCATAAATCCCTGTTGAAGAAAGAAAGAGTCTATCTTCTCATACCATGACCTAGGTGCCTATTTTAGTCCATACAATGCTTTCTTTAATTTACACACTAAGTGTTCTTGCCCTTTTTCCACAAACCCTTCAGGTTGAGTAAGGTACACCTCCTCTTTTAACTCACCATTCAAGAAGGCAGATTTAACATCTAATTGGTTTAGCTTCCAATTATACTTTGTAGCTAAGGAAATTAATAATCTGATAGTATTCATATTAGCTACAGGTGTAAATGTTTCAACATAGTCAATACCTTCTATTTGTGAGTATCCCTTTGCCACCAATCTAGCCTTATATTTGTCTATGCTACCATCTGATTTAAAATTGGGTTTGTATATCCATTTGCATCCTATTGGATTTTTATGTTTAGGCAATTCAGTCAATTCCCAGGTATTGTTTTGCATTATTGATTCATATCCCTCCTCCATTGCATTTCTGCATTCATCATGTGCATGGGCTTCATAAAAAATAATGGGTTCTATGACATTCGAAATGCTACTCATAAGGGCATAGTCTTTGTACCTTTCAGGAGCTCGAACCTGTCTTGAAGATCTTCTTAGCTGTTGATTACCTTCCTCTTCTCTGTGTGAACTTTTGTCTTCATCACTAGTTGAGCTTGGACTGTTTGTATCACTGAATCCCTCTTGCTGTTGCTGTTGTTCCTGTATGTTTGGCTGCTGTAATACAGTTTGCTGTTCTTGTGTAACCCCTTCATCAAGAACTGGTTCATCAAGAACTTTATGCCATTCCTCATGGCTTTGGTTGCTGTTCTCTGAAATTTCTATTTCTTGTTCATGGAAGAGTACATCTCTACTTGAAAATACCTTGTGATTAGAAGGATCAAACAATTTATATGCTTTGAATTGAGAACAGTAACCTAAGAAGATACATTTAATGGCTTTAGCATCCAGTTTCTTCCTATTTTCCTTTGGAATATGTGCAAAAGCCGTACACCCAAAAACTTTCAAATTCTGAACTACTGGTTTGAAACCATACAAAGCTTCAAAAGGAGTAATATTATCAAGACTCCTAGTTGGAATTCTATTCTTTAGGTAAACAGCAGTATTTATGGCTTCACCCCAGAAGGTATTTGAGAGACTCTTACCTTTCATCATACTGCGTGCACACTTTACCAAGGTTCTGTTTTTCCTTTCAGCAACTCCATTCTGCTGTGGAGTGCTGGGTACTGTAAACTGCTGTACTATTCCATTATCTTTGCAATATTTGTTGAAGTCCCCTGATTTATACTCTCCCCCTTGATTTGAACGAAGGATTTTAATGGATTTTTCTGTCTGTTTTTCAACCATGTTTCGGAACTCCTTAAAGTACTCAAAAACATCACTCTTTCTTCTAAGAAAGTAAACCCATGTGTATCTTGTGCAATCATCAATAAATAGCAGAAAATAAAATGCACCTCCTAAGGATCTAGTCTGCATAGGCCCGCAAACATCACTATGCACAAGATCTAACACATCTCTTTTTTTCTTATCAGGATTAGAAGGAAATTCATTTCTGTGCATCTTTCCCAA
>LPNX011127684.1:277590-287917 GCA_001517045.1 Pseudotsuga menziesii | reverse complement strand
GATCGATCTTAGTTTTCTTAGGGAGATCATCCCAAGACCTGCACTGTAAGAGATGAATCCCCACATCGTAACCGAATAAGTTGGACATCTACAACATTTTAGATCCGTCGGAAGATATATGAAATATTATATTTAGACAGTAATGTTGGGTAAAGGACTATATTGACCCAAATATCTTACCAAGCTCCTTCAAAATCGAATGAATATGGCCTCCTAACTTGCTGAAATCCAAGAACATTCTCGTAGAATCCGTGACAGATTTGCAAACAAATGAAACGTGATTGAGAGATACCAAAGGCAAAGGTTGGGAAATTGTTGTTTTTTCACAGTCTACAAACGGAAATTAATAATTTGGTAGGCACCGGTTTTCAGAAATGATTTACACTCTTCAGGGCATTGTGAAACCATCTCCTTATTAAAGAAGTTTTAAGGTAAATAATAGAAATCATCCGTAGCCAAAGTGTCACAATTACTTGTTTCCTTACGATATTGGTTAATTACTTCTGCATTTATTACTTGGTAAATAATAGAAATTATCCGTAGCCAAAGACTTTTGATTTTGGATTGATAAGAGTTTTTTCCCAAAATGTTTGCAACTCGCTGTTCAAATATTCACCACAAAGAACTTTAGATATTCAAATCCCTTATTCTTCATATTAAAATAACAACTAATTCTTCGCATAGAACAAGGTTATAACTCAAAAAATCCATGGGAATGATCATTCTGGCTCATTGTTGGAACAATTCATGTTTTGTGCTTTTGTTTCTGCAATAAACACACTTGAACCAGCAATGGATTTCAATGTTAAGATCAATGAAGCATGACATATTCAATGAAGCATGAGAATCGTGCCACCATTGAGGGGCGACTCTTTGGCTGCCAAGGGGGTGGAGCTCCGCCCCCTCCTCCTTCCGCCCATGCTTCATTGAAACAAAAGCACAGGACATCATAATATCATTTAAGGAAGAAACATATTAGATAGGGCAATATCGTTTAACTAAGCAACTCTAATTCTTAATTTGTAATGCACCAGAACATCTGGATTAACAGTATGGACGGAGGGAGGAGGGAGGCAGGAGCAGAGCTCCCCTCCCGCCTCCCTCCTGCCATGCTTCATTGAAACAAAAGCACAAAACATCACAATATCATTTAACGAAGAAACCTACTAGATAGGGCAATATCGTTTAACTAATAAACTCTAATTCTTAAGAATTACTTCCACAAAAAGGGGATCCATAACCTCGATTCAAGCAGTTTATGTACCTGCTGATGACTTGACCGACCCTGCTCCTGCTACGACATTTGCACATTCAGATGCTACTACCATACCATCGAGAGGATTAGCTGCCTTATTCAATCCCTAATATACATACCAAGGGCCTACATATTATATTGAACCTGGAAATAATTTAAGTAAATACTTACTTATAAGCTTTCCATAATAAATTTATTATGTGAACACACATGCATCTGCCAAGGTCATCTTTCCACATTTTTGAGGGAAATTTTTATTATCATCCTAGCCATAGAAGTATGAGGTAGGGCTCCTTTGGCCTCAACCCGTATGGCTAGAGAAGGCACTATGTCCAGTGGGACCTCCATCAATCTCATTCTTTTATCATAGGTCGGATCATGATCTCTAACTTCATCCCGAGCACCATAATCATGAGCAAGAACTAGCACTACGACTGGCTTTGGAACTACTTCAACCGCACCCGGCGTATCTCCATATCTATATACTGGTGATACTTATAAAAAAAAAGGAGTATGGTTATATGTGACTGGATAAACTGCTCAACCAACCTCCTAACCAAAATCATAATATAAAATGAACCAACCAAATAAACTGCCTCAGTCTCCGCTGCTACCAGAACATTTGTATTAACCATATGGGCGGAGGGACGAGGGAGGCGGGAGCCGAGCTCCACTCCCTTGGCCACCAAAGAGCCGCCCCTCAATGGTGGCGCGATTCTCAGAATCCTGCCACCATTGAGGGGTTGCTCTTTGGTGGCCAAGGGAGCGGAGCTCCGCTCCCGCCTCCCTCCTACCGCCGCATAGCAAGTTGTCGATTTCCTTTTTCCATCTCCTGATGGGACGAAGGAATCCATATCATTAGCAAACTTCTAAGCCCCATGCAGTTCATCCGAAAGCACTCTTCTTTCACAGGTCTCTCATCGACACTGAAACCCTCACTTTCCCATCGGGTAGATTTTGAGGACAAAGCAATTGGAGAACTGCCAGACAGACTCCGTTGGGCGGCACAAGGTAGAGGAGAAACGCTATGTAGAAGGTGTTGATAGAGCGTCGCACACTGCTATACTTGATTGCTTAGTTTCCTCTCCTGACAGGAACTCAGACTAGTCAATTGGCTGAGTTTCGAGCTGGTATATCCTCCCCAGACTTCTTTATTCGTCAATATCTATACCCCGTGACTTTCTTGCTCGAAAAAGATTGCCAGTGGAGCCCCAAACGTGGCTATGAAAGGGCAGCGTGGCAAGCATATATCTTGTTGGTTATTTATCCCATGGGATACCTCCTGGCAGCAACACAGGAGTTCATCAGCCAGCCGAGTCAACCTATCCTCTCACTTCTCATTTCGGAAACTCCTGACTTTAATCGGTGAAGGAGTCCTCCCTGTCAATGGGCTACTAGGCTAGGAACATTATGTCTTCCTTGCTGTGAAAGCCACCTATGTCTTTGTGCAAAACAAACACTCTCAGAGGGCGAGCGAAATAGGGGCCGAAGGCTAAGCTCTTTTCATGGCAAAAATCCATGGAACCCTCCCAAACTTGTAGTTTCTATACTTATGATGACGGAAAAGTGAGTTCTCATAAAGAAGGAGTAGAACACTCTCCAATTAATTATACTACCTTGTCTGCACGAAGAGTATCGAGAAAAGGTTTGGGAATTTAACAAGTGAGAAGGTGGCGTAGAGTAGCTGGATCTGAACGGGTGCCCCCTCAAACCTTGCTCCCTCTTTTTGTGGCTGCTGATGGATTTTGATTTCACCCTTTGATGTAATGTTGGAATAAGTAAATAGGCCCTCGCGAGGAATAGATCAATAAGGGTGCATCTGCCCAGGAGATCTTGCTTGGTCTCCCCTCTCTATAACCGACCCCATTAAGTAATTTTCGGTGGACAACTTACCCCAGTGTAAGTATAATGTAAATTTCAACTAGTGTGACCTTCTACACATACCACCTGTTGTCCTATTGCTGCTCTGTCCCCCGCCCTACCCTGTGCTCGGATCTCACAGCATAAGAAACCGGAAAGTAGACCATATTCCTCTCTCTATTGGATGCACCTTACACTGCTCATACATCCGTTTATTGGTTATGACTATATCCCTACAGCCCAGCCATCTTGGTATTCCATTCCGGTATCCAATTCCAGGAGCCCAAGCCGAGCCCGGTAGTTAAGCCAAGTTGAGTCCCTCCAACTTCTGAGTTCATCAGTCTTTCCTCAGTAGTGGCTCCCCCGCCTCAATGAAGAGCTGTTAAGCCATACTTCTTTATTAGTAACATACTCTCTTACTTATTCATCACGGGGCCTCACGGGGCCTTTTCACTCTCCAATTTTCCTCTGGACTGCCTTAAGGTCCTTAAGGTATTATAAGCCCCTCCTTATTAGTCCCATTGCAGTGGGACTGCTGCGTTTGCTGCTTGTCCCGGGGATGTTGGGAATGAAGCTGGTTGTGCTGCCTTTGCCGGGGATGCTTGGCCTGGTTCTTTTGGTTCAATTGGTGCTCATGGGGCTGCTTTTTGTAGTACCGCTCCAACTGATGCCCATATGGTTAATAAAAATGTTCTGGTGCATTACAAATTAAGAAATAGAGTTTTTTAGTTAAACGATATTGCCCTATCTAGTAGGTTTCTTCGTTAAATGATATTGTGATGTTTTGTGCTTTTGTTTCAATGAAGCATGGAAGGAGGGAGGCGGGAGCCGAGCTCCACTCCCTTGGCAACCAAAGAGCCGCCCCTCAATGGTGGCGTGATTCTGAGAATCGTGCCACCATTGAGGGGTGGCTCTTTGGTGGCCAAGGGAGTGGAGCTTGGCTTCCGCCTCCCTCGTCCCATGCTTCATTGAAACAAAAACATAGAACATTACAATTTCATTTAACGAAGAAACATACTAGATAAGGCAATATCGTTTAACTAAGCAATTTTAATTCCTAATTTGTAATGCACCAGAACATCTGGATTAACCTTATGTTGCAGAAGCTTGGATATTGTATTCAAAATAATATAAAAAAGTAGAAGGTAGTTAAATAAACATTAATGCTTAATCTTTAATCCACCAGAACATCTAGATTAACCTATGTTGCAGAAGCTTGAAGCTTATGCGTCGCATTCAAAATAATATCGAAGATGTCCTGGATTGTTGATGAAAACGTCGTACTGGGGATAATAAGTATAAGAAATGGAGGCAGACCTGGAAGAAGAAGCCATTGGAATATTAGAAGGACAAGATTAGAAGGACGTATACAAATGAAACTACAAGCCAGGATTTAAAGATAAGCTTGCTCAATGATTCAGCAAAAATCTGTGATATGATTCAATGCAAACAATAGTTATGATTTATTGCCTTTAGTTGCTATCGTCAACCAATACTTGTGATTGATTTCCATTAACCGTTCTCGTCATTCTCCAACTCCGGGGAAATTCATTACATAATTAACCGCTATCGTCATGCTCCAACTTCGGGGAAATTCATTACTTAATTCCAAGAATATGCTATGAAAACCATAAACAAAAATATAATGAGAGTGATATTGTGGACTTTGTGATATATAGAAAATTCATTACATTATTTCAAGAATATAATACTAATACAAGAAACAAAAATCTAATGTCAGTGGTCTTGTGGAATTTGTGATATATAGAAAATTCATTACATTATTTCAAGAATATAATACTAATACAAGAAACAAAAATCTAATGTCAGTGGTCTTGTGGAATTTGTGATCTTGTTTTAATTTCCCTTTCCAAATCCTCCTGAACACGCATTCGAGGTTTTTTTCATAGTGTGCTCATCGTGAAATAGAACAACCTCTTGTATGCAAAATAAGCTGTTGAAATAGCATTCGTCCAAGACACATTATGACATTACATTATGTCATGTCAATCCAAGGCACATTATTCCATTACATTATATTATATCATGCCAATTTTTTTTAAATATTGCAACCTCTTGTATGCAAAATAAGCTGTTGAAATAGCATTCGTCCAAGACACATTATGACATTACATTATGTCATGTCAATCCAAGGCACATTATTCCATTACATTATATTATATCATGCCAATTTTTTTTAAATATTGCAACCTCTTGTATGCAAAATAAGCTGTTGAAATAGCATTCGTCCAAGACACATTATGACATTACATTATGTCATGTCAATCCAAGGCACATTATTCCATTACATTATATTATATCATGCCAATTTTTTTTAAATATTGCAACCTCTTGTATGCAAAATAAGCTGTTGAAATAGCATTCGTCCAAGACACATTATGACATTACATTATGTCATGTCAATCCAAGGCACATTATTCCATTACATTATATTATATCATGCCAATTTTTTTTAAATATTGCAACCTCTTGTATGCAAAATAAGCTGTTGAAATAGCATTCGTCCAAGACACATTATGACATTACATTATGTCATGTCAATCCAAGGCACATTATTCCATTACATTATATTATATCATGCCAATTTTTTTTAAATATTGTCATTAAATTATATTATATCAATATATTTTGTCTTTTATTTATTTATTTTAAGTATAATGAGTTTTCTGTCATAGTGTGCTCATTGTGAAATAGAACAACCTCTTGTATGCAAAATAAGGTGTTGAAATAGCATTCTTCCAAGGCACAATATGTCATTTCATTATGGCATTATGTCATTACAATCCAAGGCACATTATGTCATTACATTATATTATATCAACATATTATGTCATTTTTTAAAATATGGTCATGACATTATATTATATAATATAGTATGTCATTTTTTTACATTTCATTATGGGATTATGTCATTACAATCCAAGGCACATTATGTCATTACATTATGTCAACATATTATGTCATTTTTTAAAATATGGTCATTACATTATATTATATAATATATTATGTCATTTTTTAAATATAATGAGGTTTCTGTCATAGTGTGCTCATCCTGAAATAGAACAACCTCTTCTATGCAGAATAAGTTGTTGAAATAGCATTCGTCCAAGGCACATTATGTCATGGCATTATGCCATTACAATCCAAGGCACTTATGCCATTACATTATATTATATCAACATATTATGTCATTTTTTAAAATATGGTCATGACATTATATTATATAATATATTATGTCATTTTTAAAATATAATGTTGTTGGGGGATTTAGAGGGTTAGAGGGGGGTGTTTTAAATTTTGCAAATGTAGTGTTGTTGGGGGTTTAAGGGTTAGGAGTGGGGGTGTTTAATTTTTCTTTTTAATGTAGTGTAATGGGGCCAGGGGTTTATTTTTTTTATATTATATCCAATTGCTCATTTGCAAAAAAATATAGATTATGATGGGGTGTCAGACCCATAGATGAGTTTAAATAATTTCACATGAAACATTTTAGATGTTTTTTATCAGTATGATGTTTGTAATTGAAACTATAAATGAGTTTTTGACAATTTATATGAATAATTTGTTCTTGTAAGGTCTAATATATGACTTCATTATGAATCACATCATAATTTGTTTGATTTTAATGGTTAGAGTGCTGAAATTAGTTATGAAATATTTGTTTTTGTTTAATATGCAAGTTTCAAAAAAGTTGTAATTTATCCCTTGAACAAAAAAATCTTTTTCCAATTTAGGGGTTGATTTCAAAGTTTTTGTAAACAACAGTATGGCATATTTAGGCCATGGCTCTATTTTTAACCCCCCCCCCCCAAAAAAACGTGTATACTGGTGTCAACACTTTTCTATTTGGAGGGTGTTTTTTGTGTTTTTTATGCAAAAATCATCGTTTTTATGGCTAGAGTTCTCGTTCTTAGTATAAAGTTCTCGTTTCATAGTATAATGGGTTTAAACCATTCATCTTCAAATGCATCAATTTTCAAAAGCTACATACAAATAGATCCTCCCCATAGCAAGTGGCAATGTTGGGAACATTGCCACCACGTGGCTCTTGTTTTATTAGTTAATTAATAACATTTAAATTAGAAATATGAAAAAAGAAAGTTAATTAATTATATATAATGTGTTTTTAATTGATTCATTTTATTATTTAATAATTACATAGAATTTGAAGAAAAAACATATTATAGAATTTTTAATTACTTTATATTAATAATTACTAAATTTAAATTTTTTAATAAATTATTTTTAAATACTAAATTACAAATAAATAAATTATTTTTTAATTATTAAATTATTTTAATACTAGTAATTGGAAAAATTAAGAATAATACCAGGGTATGGTTAAACCACTGGGAGATCCACGAAAATGTGGCATTGCAAAATATTAATAACATAAAAAATATTGTTACTTCTAAGTCTAAAGAGAAATTGTGGTGTGAGAAAGATTTAAAAGTTAAAAGAAAATTAAGATATTATAAGGAGGTCATCAACCCTACTCTAGAAGATCAAAAGGATCTCTTTGTTTTAACTAGTTCAAAGAAAATAATTAATATAGCCAAGATAAGAGCGAAGTCTCATTAGCTCCATAGTGAAACAGGTCGTTGGATACTTCCTAGAACACAATGGGTGGAAAAAAGGAAAAGATTTGCCATCTCTGTGAGAATAGGAACATTGAAGATGAAAATCACTTCCTCTTAGAGTGCCATGCGTACACCCACATTAAATTTCAATTTCACAATCTTTGTTGCAATATTTACCTTCCTAGCCTTTTAACATGTCAAAATTATAGTGAGCTGGAGAAGCATCTCTCCAACCTCTTTGAGCATAGGAATACAATTTTAAAACAAATTAATTAATTCGTTTCTTTAGGTCCCATAGACTAAAGTTTACTAATTAATTAAGTTGAAAAAAAAAACTTATATATACATTAAAAAATATTGAAAGACAAAACTTCATCAATTATATAATCATAGTGTTTTCAAAAAGGCTTATTAATATAAATTAATATACACATTACAAAATATGGAAAAAAAAATCTTAGTTAATTATATTAAGAGAGTACTAATATACACATCATATTAAAATTTGAAAAAAAATGTATTTGAGTTCTTAAATACTTGATGTTAACATTAATATAATTTAATTATTATTACAAATGAAAAAAAATTATTACAACTAAAATTAAATTATTTAAATAATATAATTTTTGACATGGTTGACATATGTATATAACAAATTTGTACTATTTATCACTCAAACCAAAATTAGTACAATCTAAGCTAATATAATCAACTCTTAAAATTTGTAAAGAAAGACATTTTGTTTTGGGTTGTATCACTTACAACCCATTTCTTCCATGGGATCTATAGGGGTCAAAGAAGATAAACATCCCTCATGCTATGTTCCAGTTTTCTCCATCTATTATCACTTTAATAATGGTACGAAAGTGAGATTTCTTCATCTTTTTAATTTACAGTACTACTGTTTTATTCACTTTACTACATATTAGTTTTTTTGTTTTATGTTTCTGAAGCTATATAGGATGTTTCAAAGGTGAAAAAAGGGATTCAATGCTGATGCCAGAGAGCCTGAACATTGCAATTCTCAGCCTTCCTGAATTGAAGTTGGGGAATTTACCTTCCAGGGTATCACCAGACTGATCCTTTAGTTGATTATGATGATGGTTAGTAAGTATTAAGGAACAAATTAAGGGAAGGTGAGTTACTTTACTCTCTTTTTTTTCTCTGCTACATACTTATTTCCTTTTAGGGTTTACTAGTAAATTTTCAGCATTCAAATCCTTCAAAGGACTCGAACGTTGCGACATCAATTATTTATTGCTCATATTTTTTCCATTGAGTTATCATTATCGAATAGACATAACATGGAAATAAAAAGGAAAGGAAGAACCAATGTTGACAAAATAAGGATGGAAGAGGACGAAATGAATAGCTTGCGTTTTGGTACAAGAATATATGACTTCCTTGATTTCAGTTCTGTGCAAATGTACAGAATTCTAGGTTTAACTTAGTGGGAATTGCTTAGGCTCTAATTAAAATGCTGTGTTTTTTTCATGACCGTTTCCATTACTGGAAATGGACATTCATATAGTAATGCACATGTTAACAGGATCTAATGGGAACGACAACCATAATACCACGACGACTGTTTCCAATGAAGTGCCAAGGATTCTAAACCGCGCTCTCGGAGAGGGACGACGCTGCCACTTTTGGTATGAAGAAGAAATTGAAGACAATCTTTGTAGGTGTTTCGAGTTAAATGAGTAAATTTTGTAAGCCTTTTTTAGCACTGTAGAGATTTCTGAGCTTGAATATATATATATATATATATATATACAGAGAGAGAGAGAGAGAGAGAGAGAGAGAGAGAGAGAGAAATGTTTTTTTCACTAAATAATGGATATTGCTGTCTTCGCAACATTCTTCATACGAGAGTGAGCAATTACTAGGATATAGCGTTGCTCTATACAGAACCATTCGGCAAGGTAAATATACATAGTACATTAATGTATATAATTGTGTATATAATATTCTCCTCGTGTATTATTTCTATATGCTAAGGTATTTTGATAAGTGTGCCTACGGGTGCTGATAACATGCACAACATTGTCGACAGTTTAAAAATTGTTGCTTTAAAATTCTGGTAGCTTAAAAATTGATGCCACTAATACATCAATGTACAAATCCACAAATTCCAGTAGCTTTAAAATTGATGCCGCTAATATATCAATGTGCAAATCCACTTGATACAATGGGTGATTCCAAGTGCCTCATAAACCTAGTTAAGAGGATTGAAATATATACACCATATCTCTCCTCTTTTACAAAAATAACAATTAAAAACCACTTATACTATGAAACGAGAACTCGACACAGTTCTCGTTTTTCTCTCTCCTAATTTTAGTAGCTATTATTACCTTCATTTAAAAAAGGGTTGATACCAGTATCACACATTTTCATTTTGAGGCATTTTTTGGGGCATTTGAATAATCTTTGTCCTAAAATATTTTTAGTTTCTATTTTCAAGTGTTTTTTTATAAATTTAACAAAATATCATACAATTAGAAGCATGTTATAATGAAAACATATACATTTTGCAAATTTTTATTTAAAATAATACATTTTTATGGACAAAAAAAGACATTTTTATTGACAAAATTGTAAAAATCTA
>LPNX011127684.1:257491-277395 GCA_001517045.1 Pseudotsuga menziesii | reverse complement strand
ATATATATATAAATAACATATTAAAAACATTATATATAGAAATTTTATTTCTAAAATAAAGTTTGAAAGTCAAAACATTACCAATATATCTTATCAAAAAGTTGTCGAAGTTCACATTTTCTTCAAGACATGAAACTAACCAACAATATCATGCAAGCCAAATTCTTCATCGAAATTGGAATTTTCTGAGCTTGGATTTCTTCATGGACATCAAGGTCCTCTTCCATTAGGTAATCTATGTCTTCAAGATTCCCAAAGTGCTCCTCTACAAAGATCCCTCCTAATAGGGGTTGAAGCTCTTTTAACATCTTCTCCACAAGTGTTTCACTAAAATTAAAAAAACTACATTAATTTTTTTTTGCATCGATACTACATTAAATTGAAGAAGGTCAATATAAATGAATGCAAATAACCAATTCAACTTACTCAATCCATTTATTCAACTTTTTTCATGATCTCTATTCATGTCCAATTATTTTTACCCAATGAATGCAAATGAGCTATTCAACTTATTCAATGCTATTATTTTTGTGAATCGATATAATGGCTTCTTGCCAATGATGCCATCTTCATTATTGTCACAAAATATACTAAATGGAGCAAATCCATGGTTTTTATTACAATTGTATTTATTCAGCTTATTTCATGATCTCTATTCATGTCGAAGATATCTACCCAATGAATCCAAATGGAAAATTTAACTTATTCAATGCTTTTATTTTTGTGAATAGACATAATTATTATCACAAAATATAGTAAATAGAACAAAGCAAAAGGTTTTTATTAAAAATATATATTTTAAATTTTGTTTTTATGTTGTTTGCCATGATGCCATGTTCATTATTGTCACAAAATATAGTAAACACCATAAATAACTTCCCAAAATATAGTTGTGTAATAAGAAATCAGCTAATAACTTAAATGAACGATGTCAACTTGTGGTGCAGGAACATTCATTTGAACCTAGCGATTTCTAAGGAGCTCCCCTTTGGCTTAGATTGAGCTGAAGCAAACTACATAGAGGTTTACCTCACATAAGAGGACACAAAAATAACAAGACAATTCTCACAGTTGCAAATCTCGAGCATGTAACCATCAGGATCATGGAAGAAAAGTTGGACGATGTACAACCCTTCATCTTCCACAACACATTTTTCATATTTTCTTTCCATTTGTTACAATTTATTTTCCACTAAAATAACATCTCGGCACTGCGAGAGAAAAAATAGTAACAGTGATCACGACAGCTCTAAAATGAAGCAAATCCTTCTAGAATAATAGTAAGAATCTCTCAAAGGCGACTATAGGACTTTAAGTAAACCTGAAAAGCGATTTGGTTATCTCTTGGATCGATCTTAGTTTTCTTAGGGAGATCATCCCAAGACCTGCACTGTAAGAGATGAATCCCCACATCGTAACCGAATAAGTTGGACATCTACAACATTTTAGATCCGTCGAAAGATATATGAAATATTATATTTAGACAGTAATGTTGGGTAAAGGACTATATTGACCCAAATATCTTATCAAGCTCCTTCAAAATCGAATGAAGATGGCCTCCTATTTTTTTAATAAATTACTTTTTAAATACTAAATTACAAATAAATAAATTATTTTTTAATTATTAAATTATTTTAATACTAGTAATTGGAAAAATTAAGAATAATACCAGGGTATGGTTAAACCACCAGGAAATCGACGAAAATGTGGCATTGCAAAATATTAATAACATTGAAAATATTGTTACTTCTAAGTCTAAAGAGAAATTGTGGTGTGAGAAAGATTTTAAAGTTAAAAGAAAATTAAGATATTATAAGGAGGTCATCAACCCTACTCTAGAAGATCAAAAGGATCTCTTTGTTTTAACCAGTTCAAAGAAAATAATTAATATAGCCAAGATAAGAACGAAGTCTCATTAGCTCCATAGTGAAACAGGTCGTTGGACAGTTCCTAGAACACAATGGGTGGAAAAAAGGAAAAGATTTGACATCTCTGTGAGAATAGGAACATTAAAGATGAAAATCACTTCCTCTTAGAGTGCCATGCGTACGCCCACATTAGATTTCAATTTCATAATCTTTGTTGCAATATTTACCTTCCTAGCCTTTTAACATGTCAAAATTATAGTGAGCTGGAGAAGCTTCTCTCCAACCTCTTTGAGCATAGGAATACAATTTTAAAACAAATTAATTAATTCGTTTCTTTAGGTCCCATAGACTAAAGTTTACTAATTAATTAAGTTGAAAAAAAAACTTATATATACATTAAAAAATATTGAAAGACAAAACTTCATTAATTATATAATCATAGTGTTTTCAAAAGGGCTTATTTATATAAATTAATATACACATTACAAAATATGGAAAAACAAATCTTAGTTAATTATATTAAGAGAGTACTAATATACACATCATATTAAAATTTGAAAAAAATGTATTTGAGTTCTTAAATACTTGATGTTAACATTAATATAATTTAATTATTATTACAAATGAAAAAAAATTATTACAACTAAAATTAAATTATTTAAATAATATAATTTTTGACATGGTTGACGTATGTATATAACAAATTTGTACTATTTATCACTCAAACAAAATTTAGTACAATCTAAGCTAATATAATCAACTCTTAAAATTTGTAAAGAAAGACATTTTGTTTTGCGTTGTATCGCTTACAACCCATCTCTTCCATGGGATCTATAGGGGTCAAAGAAGATAAACATCCCTCATGCTATGTTCCAGTTTTCTCCATCTATTATCACTTTAATAATGGTACAACAGTGAGATTTCTTCATCTTTTTAATTTACAGTACTACTGTTTTATTCACTTTACTACATATTAGTTTTTTTGTTTTATGTTTCTGAAGCTATATAGGGTGTTTCAAAGGTGAAAAGTGGGATTCAATGCTGATGCCAGAGAGCCTGAACATTGCAATTCTCAGCCTTCTTGAATTGAAGTTGGGGAATTTACCTTCGAGGGTATCACCAGACTGATCCTTTAGTTGATTATGATGATGGTTAGTAAGTATTAAGGAACAAATTAAGGGAAGGTGAGTTACTTTACTCTCTTTTTTTTTCTCTGCTACATACTTATTTCCTTTTAAGGTTTACTAGTAAATTTTCAACATTCAAATCCTTCAAAGGACTCGAACGTTGCGACATCAATTATTTATTGCTCATATTTATACCTTTGAGTTATCATTACTGAATAGACATAACATGGAAATAAAAAGGAAAGGAAGAACCGATGTTGACAAAATAAGGATGGAAGAGGACGAAATGAATAGCTTGCGTTTTGGTACAAGAATATATGACTTCCTTGATTTCAGTTCCGTGTAAATGTACAGAATGCTACGTTTAACTTAGTGGGAATTGCTTAGGCTCTAATTAAAATGCTGTGTTTTTTTCATGACTGTTTCCATCAATGGAAATGGACATTCATATAGTAATGCACATGTTAACATGAACTAATGGGAACGACAACCATAATACCACGACGACTGTTTCCAATGAAGTGCCAAGGATTCTAAACCGTGCTCTCGGAGAGGGACGACGCTGCCACTTTTGGTATGAAGAAGAAATTGAAGACAATCTTTGTAGGGGTTTCGGGTGAAATGAGTAAATTTTGTAAGCCTGTTTTAGCACCGTAGAGATTTGGATATTATTGTCTTCGCAACATTCTTCATACCAGAGTGAGCAATTACTAGGATATAGTGTTGCTCTATACATAACCATTCGGCAAGGTAAATATACGCAGTACATTAATGTAGTCAGAGTTGGTGGCTAATTATAAATTTCGCTCTGTCTTCAACATGCTTCTCTCCGACAATTAATGCAATGTTGTTAAGTGTTAATATCAATCAATTAAATTGCATTTTAATGAGTATGTCGGCTGAAAAATTGATGAATTGTTAATTGATATATTATCATTCAATTAAAATTGCCATGATTTATCACACATCATTCAATTAAAATTGTTGTTGTTGCAATGCTTATGTATGCTAAAAATTACTGTTAGCAACGCTATTCAAATACATAGAGTTTAAATAGGGTTAGGCAGACTTGAAATACATCAAACTAGACTGTATTTCTTAGATGATTATGGATCACTATTTACACTAATTTATGGACACTAATGAATCACTAGCAAGAATAGAACAACAATGAATTCACTATCAAGACTAATGAATCATTAACAGATTCTTACGGAGATTATGATCGGATCATCATTTTTCTGAAGTCTCTTGTTATGGAACGGAATTCATAATTTCTGAAGTACATTGTAATTGTAATTTCCTTGCTATGGAATTTAATTCATAGAACTAATTACATAATTCATAGAACTAAGTACATTGTAATTGCAATTTTGTTGTGATGGAATTTATGGAATGTAATTCATAGAACTAAAGTACATTGCAATTGTCATAAATAAAATTATTTTAGGCAGTTAGCTGTTATGGAATCGAGGATGAATAAACAAATAACTCAAATTGTTTCAAAACAATAACAATAAATCCTCGTGGTTATAGGAATGGAAATGAAATAAACTTCTGGACTTGTGGTCCAATTTAACATAATCCAGGTTCAAAACGTTGTGAAGTATAAAAAATAATGCTGGAATAGAAAGAAAATAAAGCAAACTGGAAATACCATATAAACAGAAAACAATATCTGCATTATTCCTAGAAAAGACAGAGCCACTTCATAACTTCAAAAATGGAGAACCTCAAATATTCAAGTCTAATATCCACAATCTCATATATTTGCTTGTCATTATGATCAAGTAGTGCATCAAATATTTATTGTTAACAAAAACCGTGAAAATTATTACAATCTGGATTCACAGAAGGGTTTAGCATGGCGCGGTAATTGTGATCAGTTGTTCTGCTCGCTTCCACCAGCAAAGGGGCTCTTCACAACTTCCATCACACTCTGCATTGCACCCTTTGCCTTCTCCCCTGCCTGCATTAACATCATTCATACTAAACTAATTTCAACAAAGTTTTTCAAATTGAATAGTTAATTATCTGTTGAATCAGCTCTTAACAACTGATAATACAATATTTTCTCATAAAAAGATGAACAAATTGTTGGAAAAAAGAGCCAGTTTGGTCCTTCCCTTGTTGGGTTGTACCCATGAAAGACTGACCCATTCCCTTGGTCGCTTCAGTCGCGTGAGAAGCTTTCTGCTAAGTCATATCCTTCATCTCACCACTCTTCTCTTGAGCAGTCCCCATCATCCCCTGCCCAAAACAAAATATAGTGAATACCATCAATGAAAGCAACACCAGTTTCTAAAACAGTAGAGAGTAATGAGAATGAGAGAGTAGAAATAATAAAAAAAGGTTACTTGAGTTGTTTCCTGAGCTTGTCCAGCCTTCTCCTTGCCATATTTCTTGTACTGGTCGGCCATCTTTCGATCGATTGACTTCTTTCTAACGGTATTGGAATGCTATTGATATGGTAGTACTGCTGCGCTAAGCTTGCATTGAAAAGGATGAGAGACAGGGTCCCTTTTAAATAAAAGGGAAGGGAACGCCTCCCTTTTAAATAAAAGGGAATGGAACGACTAAGATTGAGACGTCCCTCACTGTGTGCGAGAGTGGACGTCGCTCTGGACAGGTGTCGCCTAAAACCTTGCAGATGTGTTAGCCATGCATCGATATAGACACATACAGAGAGACATCAACGAATACTATGAGAAGATGGTGGGGTAAGGCCTACTCGTTAGGTTTATTTTGGTACACTATTAAGTAATAGTTACAATTCAACGGCATAAAGAAAACCAGTGCAAATTTTCTAAAAGAGCAATTTTTGCACTTGTATTTATTCTGGCGACGGGGATACGGGAAAAAGGTTTCTTTAGGGTCTATGCGGATATATTTGAGACGTTGTTCCAGCAGGAAATAGTGTACGCTGAAACTATGGTGGTAGCTCCAGTCTACTAGGCACCCCTGTTTGGAAACCTGGAAAACCATTATGCCCAGGTCACTGCTTTTTATAATTATTGGCTGGCGTTTTCCACCGTGAAGGACTTTTCGTCGGTTGACGAGTATAATGCTTCAGCGCAGGAGATATGCAAGGCCGGGATGTATAATAATAAGGGCAGGAGAAAGTATAATGCGAGCATGGGCCAGATCGCTCAGTTCGTTAAAGAGAGTAATAAGAAGGAAGAGGAGGAGAAGAAGGCAGGGCAGGCTGGGCGTCGGCGCGAGAAATTGGAGAACGAGAAGATTGTGTCGAATGACGAGCAAAAGTGGGAAAGAATGGAATATGGTGAGGAAATGGGAGAGGATAGGAGTCGAGGTACCCACGATGGATTGTATGATGATGTTAAGAGCAAGAAGCCATCTGAATCTGGCCCCCCAAGTGGGACTGGGGGATTGTATTGCAGTATCTACTGCAAGTAATTTAAGTCGGATATGCAGTGGAAGAATCAAGAGCGGTCTAAGAAGCACAGAGATAGAGAAGGGTATAATTCTCAATCACAAGATTATATATAGAAAGCCTACCAATAACGCCACTATCCCAGTTACTTATAATAACTTTAAAACCTCATGAGCATGGCAACCCTGGAAAGATTAGAATATTAAATGTATACAAATCAGGGCATGTTTTTGCACAAATAGTTTCTTAAGAAACCTAAGGCTCTCTGAATGTCATTTTTTCAATCAACAAGTTCAGAAATTTATTATAAGAAAATACGGAATGTTTGCAATTGTAATACTCAACCTGTTTGAAGAGTTCAATAGCTTCATCGACCTTACCAGCGGGTGCCTGGCATGTGACCAACGCAATAAGAATAATAAGAAAAGTCATGCCAGCGTAATAAGAATAATAAGAATTGACGTTGTAAGGAAATGGTTGTTGTTTTCATGTCCTCTAGCATCTGCTTCGCATCGTCAAACTTCTCCACGTGGCCTCATGATATAATGATAATGGTCTATGTGTTGGCTAGGCGCTTAATGCCCAGAAGTTTACACCAAAACCGCAATTTCAATTCAGCTAAGGCACTGTTTGTAGTAATGGCGAATCGAAAAACACAAAACCCATATTTCAACACAGTAAAACATTGACTGAGTGGAGCTAGTACTCATAATTATGTCAAGTTTAAATATTCATTACTCACTGTACATTCAGTGTACATATGTATTAAATTGTTGTATTAAAATTTTGTTAAGGTTGCTTTGAATTTGGTAGAAAGGCTCTCTGCTTAAAGAAATAAAAATCATTTTTTAATACATGTTAATGGAAATATTTAGGTCATCTTGCCACTAGGTCTTGGGGCACAAAGTCCCAAACAAACGTCACTTTCAAAATACCAATAGAAACTAAATTAAATCAATATTTAAATAATTCAAAAAATAAAAATTAATCAAACTATAACAAAAACATTTGAAAAATAAAAAAATTCAATATGCCTCTCGAATTAATTCACCTAACCAATTCATATATATTCTTTCTCGAGAACATAATAAACATGATATATAATTACTGATTATAATTTTAAACAATTTAAATAACCAATAAATTAAAATAAAAAGCGTTATCATTATTACGACAAATAAACCTAAATTAAGATCCTCAATTGAAAAACAACTTTATCTAAATAATGATCCTCCATTGAAGATGAATTGAAACCATCAATGAAGCTTTTGAACTTAGCTTTCCCTCTTGTAGAAGTATACATGAACCATTTCAAAGCAGTATTATAAATTAAAAATTGTAAATAAATAATTTAGCCTTGGGCATAACTAATTTTTTTATACACAATAAATAAGTATATAAGTATATATTTGATTCCATGATTTCATCTATAAGGGACAAAACATATTTTCACTAGCAACTTTATATATACATATTGAATATGCTACTTAATACCAAACCTCTCAAGGAACATTGAAAGCCTCGAAAACATTGTTTTTTCAAATAATGCTTATACCACTTCAGTGATCCATGGGATTCCATTTTAGAGGGAGTAGGATGACTATGACTTGTATCATAAGCCACCCTAATTTTAACATTAAAAAAATATATTACAGACAAAAGAAATTACAAAATTGAAAATTGAATGGAACAGTGGAAAAAAACTTTACCACTTTCTCTTAGGCGGGAAACCGATATAAAATCTCTTTCCAGGGTCTATCATGAGTCTTCAAGGAAATGGATTTCTATAGCAAAAGGTTGTTGTTGAACAACACACTCCTTTAACATATTTAGAAATCAGAGAGGAGGAAGTACAGAGCACAAAGGCTTGCACAAACACACAAAGATATGGTATACCATTTTCTCTATTGCATATGAAATTACTTACATATATAGTTGAGATATCTTAACAAACCAAAATTAGGATCCTATAACTAAGGATCTCAAACCTTTTATGCTATCTTGAGTAGATTTTCAATAAACTAATCCCTATTCTTAAGGCTATCATTTTGAAATTATTCCAACATCCTTCCTTAATGGAGAAATGGATCACAATACATAATATGCTTGTAAATATAGGCTTACAAATCAGCAAACCCTTAAACAATTTAACATTTTTTAGGGCTACAAACCTTGTACTCTTCAATCCTCCTCCTTTTTCGCTTAAGCTTGACCTTTGGCTTGATTTTCATCATTGTGGGTGTAACATGATCACCTTTGTATCTTCCATTATTAAGCTTCCATGGATTTTCCTCAAATTTTTCTTTCACATCGTGAGCTGCAAATTCAAATGAAAATAATATGCATTGTCAATGCTCTTTGTTTTTCCTCTACTATTGAGCAACTTCTTCATGTCATTAGAGGTTTCATCTTCAACAATTTTTTCTTCAATAGAGAATTTCATTTCAAAACTAACTTCAGTATCATCAAATTCTTCAACATCTGCAAACATGGTCTATTCTCCATTAAAAACATAGACATCATTTTCATCATCCTTTGGCTTTGCAAGCGAATCTGCAATGTACTTCAATTCTGCATCAAAATCAACTATTTTTGCTTCAGCTGCTACAAGTCCAACCAAAAAATTATCTATCATCGTCATTTCTAGCTTAATTAAAATATGGTCTTCTTTAGTAAGACATACCTCATCATATCTAGGCTCAGTTTCAAATTTTACTGTAGCATTGCATTCATACAAGAGATGAAAATAATGTATATCCATCTTTCCTTCAACAACCATTTTCCTTTCATGCAGGCCTCTCCTTTGATAAATCAAATGCCAACAACAATACACCGTGACTCTTCTGCAGTGAATTCACCTAGACTCCAGGTGAGGAGAGAAGGAATTTGACGGCTCTGATAATGGCAGCAATGGGCAGCTTCACTTTCTTGCAGACCAACCTCTAGACGGGCGTGGCTCTTCTCAATGCTATGCAGTAGAGAATGGCGTGGAATTCAACCTTCAGCGGATGCTTTTACCCTTCCTCTTAGCATATCGACCCTTCCTCTTCATGCCAGACTATCTCTTTACACAGATTAGAGGTCGGTCTTCCAATTCCACAACAACCACACAAGGGATTGCCCATGATAGCAATCAGAATGGCAAATTCTGCACCATCAATAACAATGGCTCCTCTCTCTTGCTCTTCACGGTAGACGACTGGCTCTACGGATTTATTTTAGTTCACAATTTAAATTTGCATAGGACGATGGCTCCCTTCCAATGACCCTCACATGCGAGCACCTCCACTACACGATTATCAGAACCAACAGCCTTCAGGCACAACAACTGCTTCACAAGATTCTATTTGTGCTCACCTTCACGCCATGCATCTCAACTTCACGCTGCACAACTCAACTTCACATTAGCTCAAGCGATGTATCTCCTTTACAATGAGTGGTTCTCCTTACATCGATCTCCACACAGCGCATTCACAAGTATAGGATGGAGACACCCATAGGCTCACAACTATCTCACTACAATCTATAAAATCCTTCACGCGCAATGACTTGCCTGCCCACTATCTCCAGAAATTTGAAGTCTTTTCTTCCAAACATTGGATATCTCCGACAATGGAAGCAATCTTTGACAAGTTCTCCAAGGGGATAACACTCCTCCTCTGCACGCAACAATTTAGCAGTGAAAAGAACAATGACTCACGTCCACTAAAAAATTCTCATAGGCATCCTTTTCAGCCTCGAACCTACATACACCATTAACATCAAAAACTGAACACAAACTACTCAACCTCTCAGGGCTCTCACAATAGGCCACAAGGGCTCTCACAACAGACCACGAAGGGATCTCACAGCAAGCCACTCCTGCTTTGATACCAATTTAGAAATCAAAGAGGAAGAAGTGCAGAGCATAAAGGCTTGCACAAACACACATAGATGTGATAAAACCAATACGTCTATTGCATATGGAATTAATTACATAGATAGTTGAAAAATATTAACAAATCAAAACTAGGATCCTATAACTAAGTATCTCAAACCTCTTATGCTATCTTGAGTAGATTCTCAATAAACTAATCCCTACTCTTAAGCCTATCATTTCGACATTATTCCAACAAACATAATATACCACTTCGTAACCAGAGAGAGCCTAGTAAGGTTTGGCAGGGTTACACTTCAACATCTTCAATTTGATACTCTTGGAAGGAAAATCACAGAATACAACTCTTGAATTTAAGTACTTATATTTAAAAAAAAATCCAGAGTCAAACAAGTGCTTTTATAAAAGTAGGAAGGAAATCTGTGGAATAAAACTAGTCCAAACACGATTGCAGAGAAGTCCACCATCGATCACAAAAGACTATAGAGTAAATAATCCTTTAAAAACTATGAGACACGGGATTTAAGGACCACTAATAAAAAAAGTTGTGCATGAGAGAAAATAACTAATAGTATATAGTTATGAAGCACAATTGACACAAATTGTAGCTTCCATGTTCCCATTGCATATGTAACCACATCAGGATCACGTCGTTCTGCCACCATCTTGTCAAGCAACCTCTTAGCATCTGCGATCATACCCTCTGTAAAGTATTTACCCAAAAGTATGTTATACACCTCAACAGCTAATGCCCATTCTTTTGCCACCATTAATAAAAAAATCTTCTTAGCCTCTTACGATTCCCCACTATTAATATACCTAGTCATCGGAATTGCATATGAGGAAGCGTTGGGACTTAAACTCCTCTCTCCCATATTCTCCAAATACTCTAATCCCTCTTCCATTTAACCAATCTTGCAGGACCCATCGATCAAGGCATTATATGATATGACAGTTGGTTCAAACTTCTCCTTAATAAAGGTAAGCACATTCAATGCCTTCTAAATCACCCTTGACTTGAAAATCCCCCAAATCAATTTACAAAATCCAACTCGTTGAAGATCGAATCACATCTCCTCATTTCCAAGTATAGCTTTTCTATGTACTCCATTGCTTCCCCCTAAATGAAATCCTTAATAGTGGCAACATAAGTAGGATGATCAACCCCATGGATTTTCTCTAACATTTCCCTGAAGAACCTGATGACCTCCTCATACTTATTGAGCGTAAAATGAAACTTCATTAAATGGTTAAAATCAAATGTACTCAGTGTCATATTGACCTCGAAGAATGTTTTTATCATATTGAATGAGGCCTCAATGTCTAGTCTCTTGCAACGCGTTGTCCAAACAATTTTATATGTAATGAGATTTGGTATAACACTAGCATGTTTGATGAATTTATGAAGAGGAACAATGTTGTCATGCTCACCTACTCGGTGTAAAGCAATGACGACAGAGTTCCAGGTGAAGATGGTAGGGAGGAATTTAGAGTACATTCTTAATTTTATAGGGAAAAGTGGGTGTACAAAACTCCCATCGCATATGAAAATACCTGCCTTCATTTCAGGGGAAAACTAGCACACAAATCCCCAATAGAAAATAAAAACACCAACAATGTCATGCTCTGCCTTTGTTTGGAGCCATGGAAGATATGAAGAGACAACACTCATAAATGGGATCACTCCCTGATGAAGGTCCTTTTCAACTCTCAATACTAAAAGGGTTAGTCATTATAGGTCTTAGCTAAACTCTGTCAAGGTTCATGACATAGCAACTGAACGACATCTTGGTTAAACTTTGTTCTTGACTGCCAACCCTGGAGTAGTCAAGTAAGGTCAAGCGAGCGAGCACCGATAGGATTTTACAGTCTACAACTTGGGGTAACGACTGCAAGCTCAATCGACATTAATGCCCAAGTAACTAAACCCCAACTGTAATGTCCCCATACCCAATAATGCAGATAAATTAAAATGTTTACTTCAAGAACCCCTATTCTCCTCCAAAACACAAGGCATGGAAGTTAACACACACTTCAACCTTCATTATCAGGCTTAGAAACCACTGTAATAGTTGTTTCACCCTTGATAGATCCCTTCTGCGACTAGAATGACCATATCTGCACTGGACTTGTCCTTTCCGCACTTCGCCTTCTGCATTCTCCACTTTCGCTCCTCGCCTTTCTGACCTTGGAACTCGGGAGCTGAAAACTCAAAGGTTCAATGAAGTGAATTGTCAACCTTTTGCCTTCCACCTTCCGCACTTTCGCTTTCCGCCCTTCTGTCCTTGGAAATCAGAAATCGGAAACCTAATGTGTGACAGGAACATTTAAACACTCTTCCACCTTCCGCACTTCCACTTTTTGCCTTCCGCACTTTTTCTTTCTGCCTTCCGTACATCGGAACTCGGAAATTGGAAACTCAATGTGCAAGGAAACATTTAACGGCTCTTCAGACTTTCGCCTTCCACACTTCCGCTTTTCACCTTCCGTACTTCTGGACTTGGAAATCAGAAAGACGACTTTCAACCTTAGCCTTTTTCTACACTTCTGACTTCCACTCTCCTCCTTTCCAACCTTGGAGCTCAGAAATTGGAAAGTTATATGTTTTCCTTAGAATTCTTCTGCGCTTCCGACTTCCTCCTTCTGACCTCAGACTTCAGAAATCAGAAAACACACACACTGCCTTGTTTTCGACTGCCTTTCCGCCTCCTACCTTCCACCTTCCGTAGGAGGATCCAAGGGTGCGGAAACACAATGATTCTACCTCGTTCAACTTATTAGGATTATTAATCCTCCCTTGTCCAATTTGGTCATATTTCTAAATCAGGAGTCATGTCTAAATTGGGAGTCCATCCAGTCTATTTTTAGTCACTGACACTATTGGGTCCACTTGGCCTAACTGGGGCACATGTTCCAATTACTAAAGTGTGGGGAACACTAATTAAGGCCTACTACCATTGATTGTGCTTGCATGCACCGATTTAGGAGCCTCCTAGATCAATTCCTACAATTTAGGAGCCATAGGGAGTGCCGATACCAACCTTCATTAGCTGGGTTCAGTTAGTGACTGGTCAAGATGAGTTAGGAGTAAGTTACATTCAGTTCTAGTCCTTTACATTCAGTTAGAGCTAGGTTAGCATGGTTGCATGCAGAGAGGCACATTTTCTACCTACCACAGTGAGTTAGCCTCAGTTAACACTGAATTAGACACTTGATTTGTGTTTTAGAACTTTGTTGAACTCCAATATAGACAAGGTCAGTTAAATATTTTGTCCTTCGATAATGATTTAGACAAGGTCTTAGTTACCTACATTCAAGTAGAGTCTAATCAATTCAAATTTACTCATGTGGATTCGAATTGCATGTGGCTATTTAAGCCATTGTACTTCATTGTAATTATCATCTAATTACTCTTTGATTAATGAAAAGCATTCAGCGCTGCAAGCCATTTTTGCACTATTTCATTCTTTAATAACTGAGTAAATTGTGTGATCTATCTTGTGAATTGTGTGTTTGTCCACAGATATATGTGCTCAATTTAATATGGTATCAGAGCCTCAACGGACAAGGCACTTCTCCTCCTCAGATCTCCTATTGGATCATTTTTGAGAAAAATTACTCCTTCCAGCTCTGCACCAGAAGCATAAGGTTTACCACTTAATACCCCAAGTTAAAGAAATGTTTATCAAGCTTGATCAACCATGTTAGGTGTGATGAAAACCTGAAATGTGCAGGATGTCTGACCTTATGATGCCCTTTTTTTGTTTTGCAGGTACAACTTCGAAATGAATTCATCAGTTCCTCTTCTCACCCGATCCTCAGACTATTTTGAATGGAAGGTGAAGATGTTTTTATTTCTGAATAGACAAGATCTCTATTGGGTTTCCGATGGATTCGGTAGAGAGACTTTTGAGAGTGAGAATGATTTGCTAAATGCACGTGATGCGGCTTTTGGAATAATGAAATTGGCTCTTTCTCCTAGCTTGCGCTACCTTAGTAGATCTATTAAAGATCCACAGGAACTCTGGACAAGATTGGATAGAACCTTTGGAATTATTGATGAGGATCATAATAGAAGTTCAGAGAGAACATCCAGCGCCATAAGCATCCTTGATAAAAAAATATCATCCTCCAATCTCTTTGATGAAGTTGTTCAAAATGAAGAAGAAACAAAAGCTTCTACACAATCAATTCAAATTGAAGACAATCTCCTTGCAGTGATTCCTTCTCCTAATGCTACAGAAGTTTATGAGATATTTGATATCTCATCTCCTCACATGGATGAAATAGAAGAATACATTCGAATCTCTGATATTGAAGAAAAATACTACCACATTTCCATGCAAACATTCACCGGTGATTTTCCTTTGAATTCTGTGCAAAATTTGCCAGTAATTGCTTCCAAAAGTGAAGAGGAATTTGATTTTCCTCTCTCTAATTTTGTTTCTGGTGTGGGAATATGTAATACCTTGGATATTTTGGAAAAAATATCAGATTACCAGAGTGATCCATTTTCTCCCCTTGATCTATATCTTCCAGCAAATTCTTGCAGGATTGCATGCACCAAAATTCAGAATTTTGAAGAAGAAGAAAGATGTGCATCCTTCGTCTCGGTTGACCATTTCTTTGGATATGATATGAACCTTATTGGATCTGATATGATCTTATTTGGATCTGATTTGATATTTCTTGGTTCAATATTTTAAATTCATAATATTTCTGTACTGCTTGTAACTGTTCTCATCAATGGTGTGAAGAAACAAGTACAACAAGTCTCCTACAAAACTGTTGCTGGGGAGTTGATTTCATTTCACAGTTTTGGATATGTTGTAAACCTATTTAGATCTGATTTATTTTCTGATCTGATATTTTTTGGTTCAAATTTTAAAATCCAAGAGATTTCAGTCATGCTTGTAGCTTCTCTCATCAATTTCGGTGTGAAAAATCAAGTACCGCAATTTCTCTTCAAAATTGTTGCTGGGGATTTGGTGTTAGTTTCCTCTTATGAGGTTGATGATATTTTATTTTGTGAATCATTTATATATTTGAAGCTATATTAGTCTATGGAGTTCAATCATTAGCTCTCCACAGTCCCAATGCTTCTCTACCACTGATCACATGCCCATATTCTCACAGAACTAGTAAAGATGAAGACATTCTGCATCCGCCTGAACACTTGCTCCTAACACTTGGGGCTGATTTTACCACTCATGGTTTTCTATTCATGGCTGCAACATATCAGTTTCTTGAGTGTTCCTCACATGGTTTGAATCCTCAAGAACCTTTTCTCACTTATCAGTTGATTTCAGCTGCTCTACATGGGTCCAGTCTTCATCCAGCAGCTGTCTATATTTATGATTTAGTTGAGCATATCATTCTTCTTCCAAAGAGGAAGATTCCTCTAGATATAATGATGGAGAGGTTCACATGCCAGGCCCCAGGATACCTATGCACAGAAGAACCATATTGATCCTGATTCTACCTGCTTAATTAGAGGGGGGGCTATTTTTCTCATGTGGTTTTTTCCCCAGCTCCTTGTATTGAATAGTTACTTTACTTTAGTTGATGTAATGGGTGACCTATGGTCTTAGTTACCATGACCCACAGATTGTCCAAGTTAGCATTCAGGGGGGATATTAGGATTATTAATCCTCCCTTGTCCAATTTGGTCATATGTCTAAATCAGGAGTCATGTCTAAATCGAGAGTCCATCCAGTCTATTTTTAGTTACTAGCACCATTGGGTCCACTTGGCCTAATTGGGGCACATGTTCCAGTTACTAAAGTGTGGGGAACACTAATTGAGGCCTACTGCCACTAATTGCACTTGCATGCATTAGTTAAGGAGCCTCTTAGATCAATTCCTACAATTTAGGAGCCAATGGGAGTGCTGATACCAACCTTCATTAGTTGAGTTCAGTTAGTGACTAGTCAAGCTGATTCAGGAGTCAATTACATTCAGTTCTAGTCTTCTACATTCAGTTAGAGCTAGGTTAGCATGGATGCATGCAGGAGAGGTGCATTTATAACCTACCACAGTCAGTTAGCCTCAGTTAACACTGAATTAGACACTTGAGCTGTCTTTTATAACTCTGCTAAACTCTGATAATGGTTTAGACAAGGTCAGTTAACTATTGAGTCCTCCGATAATGATTTAGACAAGGTTTTAGTTACCTACAGTCAAGTAGAGTATACTCAATACGAATTTACTCATATGGATTCGAATTGCATGGGGTTATTTAAGCAATTGCACTTCATTGTAATTATTATTTAATTACTCTTTGATTAATGAAAAACATTCACTGCTGGAAGCCATTTTTGCACTGTTTCATTCTTCAATAATTGAGTAAATTGTGTGTTTGTCCACAGATCTATGTGCTCAATTTAATACAACTTTTTCTCTTCTGGTTTCCACCTTCCACCTTCCATAAGTGGATTCCAAGGTGCAGAAACCCAACGGTTCTTACCTTAGTTGCATTTTTAGCCCTGCAACAGGCTTCTAGCCTCCACGAACTTTGGCAAATGCATTGCAAAAATATAAGGCTTGTATAGAAGTAAAATGCATAAAACATACAAGGAATAAACAAGCAAATACAAGGACATTCATACACAAGTAAACCTCTACTTGATCATCAACAAACATTCAACATGAACATAGCAATTCATAGACAAATACATGGCATAAACATGCATTCATCCTAATCAATTCTTCATATTCAACATGTCCATTCATAAGAAAATGAATTAAATAGCCAGGAAGGACAAAGAATACTTATCTTGATGATTAAGCTGTCCCACAACTAGCTACGGTCGCTGCAACGTTCCACCCAACCATAGGCCAATGTGTTCATTAATCTCTCAACACATTGCCACCCCCAAGCTGGGCATGATTTCCACAAGGAACTAGGGAAGCAACAGGCTTCCACACAACCAGACCAAAGCACACACACACAGTCAAGCCAACCTTTAGTTGGGTTTATCATACTGTCCAGCCAAATCAATATACAATTGGATTTCATAGGCTTCCAAGACATCAAGACAATAACATAAGGGTTCCTTGGACTTATGCAACCAAGCCAACATTCACATCAAAACTCAATCAAACCAACCTACAGTTAGGTTTCTTAGACTATCCAAGGAAATACACCACATATGCTTGGGATTATCAGGACTTACTTAGACTAGCCAACGTTCACATTCAAAACCATCCAAGCCAATATACAATTTGATTTTATAGGTTACTAAGACAACAATCCAAATACCACTGGGTTTATCAAGGCTTACTCAACCACACCAACATCCACAGAATCAGGTGATATCATACATAGTCAAGCCAACACACTGCTGGGTTTCACATACTATTCAACCAAGCCAATAAAAAATTGGGTTTCACAGGCTACTACTAAGGCAACAAGGAAATAACTTAAGGGTTCCTTGGACTTACTCAGCCAAGTCAACACACACATCAAAACTTAGTTAAACCAACCTACAGTTGGGTTTCTCAAACTGTTAAGGCTATGGAAAGGTAGAATTGTTGGGCTAGTCAGCTCAACCATAGAGCTAAGGACACCTACACCAGATCTGGCTTGGCCTCCACAAATCCTACACCACCCAACACAAGGAACTATTCCCTTCACTGCTACACAATCCCTCAGGCCATACCTTCCCTTCTGGTGTTCTCCCGGGTGTGCAGGAAGGACTTACCAACCCCTCTTAATCTGTCTGTGAGGTTCCTCTCCTTACTAGGCTTATCATCCAATTCTCCCCCCCTCTACTCCTAAGTCTTCAAACCAAACAGGGATGCACAACACAACACACATGCTTCACTCTATAACACAGAGAAAATCATTGCGGAACTACTCGTTCGCGAATCAGGCTAGAAGAACAATGCGCCATTGTGAGTGAATGACTCCTGCGTCCATCGTGAATAATGAACATAATGAATTACCCCCCTCATGTAAAATCCACATGATCTACTAGTTACGCATTCACGTGGGTTTGCTTGGTGTAGTAGGAAGAACATGGCTTCTCCCAAACTGCAGACTTGCAGGCTTGCTTAGTCATGAAATCGACTACCATGCCTTGCTCTTCCCATGGCATTAACTGCCTCAACTATTTTCCTGCAAGAAAATTGAATGACTGGTTACCGGGAATGAACCAGGGTAGACAGGTCAAAGATCGAACAACTTTTACACAGATCTATGGCTGAGATCAAACATCAAACAGATCGACGACCCACAACGATTTTGCTAATTCAACTAGCACGTCTTAACAAACTCTTGATGTGCACAAAATTCCAATGTAATCCGCTTCATCAAGTTTGGAGTCCACCGTTGATTTGGTGGGGACACAGATTAAATGACCCACAAAAATTTCGTCGATTCAACTAGAAAGTTGTTTAACACCAGCTAGCGAGCGCATAATTTCTATCCAAAAGAATTTAATTTTGATTTCGCGTCCGCTTGGGTGACTTGGGAGACAAAACAACAAAGGTTTTTTTAAATGGTTTTTGTGAGGATTGAACCTGAAATCTCTGAGCTCGCATCTGCTAGAAATCTGCCCACCCTATCCCTTGTGGAATCATGCCCCCATCTCTTTAACGTTTGCATTCCCATAGCTAGCTGTGGTATTATACTTATTTGTACATCTTCGGGATATATCCAAATATACAGTGTCTGACTCGACACCAAAACCATAGGTATCAACCTTGATCACCTATCCACAAATACTTTTAATTTGATTATAATATTTAATTTAATTTTATAAGTGAATATAAAATTTTTAATTATTTTTTTTCTTTTTGATAACTTACTATTGCTTTGCATGACAACTACAATTAATTATATAAATCATTATTTATACTTCAAAAATTAAAATAAAAGAACAAAAAATAAATATATTACCGTATGGGGTTTGTGGTGACTGGAGAAGGTAAGGCTTGTGCTTCAAATATGTAGTAAACAACAGCCCCTAAAGAAAAGGTCCCTCAATTTCTCACTCAATGAATGCTTCGTTCGATCGATCAACCCATGCATCCTTCAATCAATCTTTCTTTTTCTTTTTGTGGAGGGTAAGGCTTCAATCCATCCATAACTCACTCAGCTAAGATTTAATTTATAATAATTATTTCAAAATCCAAATAAGCAATTATTGCGCCGAGAGGCGCATTCTACAGCCCGGTATGAGGTAGAAGTGTAATTCCGTGCTCAACATGGAGATGACAGGTATCACATAAAAACGTCGGCTTATATATCTATATATATACAAGTCCGCTTAATAATTAATAATCTCAATATGCCATATTCTTATATATCTATATATATACAAGTCGGCTTAATAATTAATAATCTCAATATGCCAAATTCCAAACACAGTCAAAATCTCTTATACTCTTCAATTTGGTTTATACATTAAAAGTTTCACAATACCATACTCCAAAACCTTATATGTATTCCTGTAAAACAACAATCACAATCTCGGATACCCTCTGAAATAGTTTGTAAGTTAATTTTAAAAAAATGGAATATTGAATAATTCCTTCGTTGTAGAATGTGTCAAGAAATACTTTCAAGACACTGCCGTAATGGATGACGATGAGGAACAGCCCACATTCCAGAAATGCAAGTCAGCGTTGGAATC
>LPNX011127684.1:219163-256323 GCA_001517045.1 Pseudotsuga menziesii | reverse complement strand
GTCAAGAAAAAGACTGTATAATTGAATTACTGTATAAGAAGTATGTTTTCTCTGAATGACCCTTTTTTGGAGTGCAATTGTTGAAGCAGGGTTTGCACCTCGAAATATTTGATCCCTCTCGACGCATGATAGACCCTGGTAAAGCTGGATCCATGCTAGTATATATCACACATCATTTACATAATAACGGGTAGCTAAAACATAAATCAACTACACTAAACTTATGTTTATGTTCTATTGGCCTTACACCTACTAGTCTTCCCCGTCCTACCCACCAATTATATATATCACACATCATTTAGAATATATAATAACTGGTAGCTAAAACATAAATCAACTACACTAAACTTATGTTTATGTTCTATTGGCCTTACACCTACTCGTCTTCCCCGTCCTACTCACGCCGTAGTTTAAAAAATCTAGATTCCGACAAACAATCTTTTGATCATTTTGGGATTAAAAAATCTAGATTCTGACTAACAATGTTTTGAGCCGTGCGACTCATGCAACACACAAATATCTAGACTGCGACTGAGACTGAGAATCTCTCGGAGCCGTGCGACTAATCCTACATCGAATGGACCTCAAGAGGTTGACGTTCAAAATGGTAGCCACACAAACATATAATCCAGATATCGACTAAGAATCTTTCGTTTGATCCAATCCAGATACCGACTAAGAATCTTTCGTTTCCATATGAAGGACAATTATAGCTTGGAGCTTCTAACAATACCTTCAATATAACTGGTGTTACCCAGTCTCTCATGATTCAAGCAAGCTGCCGATGGAGCATAACGACTTTCCTCTGTATACTACACAGGAAAATAAATCCTTCCTATACAGAGTTTATGCCTGTGCCCACTTTTCTGCGATAATTGGTCTCATATATTATCGCATTGTATACATCCCAAGTGAGGATTATTGGCCATGGATTCTGCTATTTGCAGCAGAACTAGGCTTCGCCTACGTTTGGATTTTAGATCAGGCCTACAGGTGGTGGCCAGTGGAGCGAAAAGTTTTCTCAAAAAGACTTTCTCAGAGGTAATAATTTCTTCCTCTATTTTAATACTTTCTCAGAGGCACTAATTTGTTCATCTGTTTTCCTGCACAACCACAATAAAATATGATTTTATACAACATTTTCATTAATCTCTGTAACTGGACAGGTTTGAGAGCGAGCTACCCCCTGTGGATATATTCATATGCACGGCTGATCCTGTCAAAGAACCTCCACTGACTGTTATAAACACAGTATTGTCCGCTCTGGCTCTAGATTATCCTGCAGGAAAACTGTCATGTTATGTTTCTGATGATGGAGGATCCCCGCTTACATTTTATTGTCTATTGGAAGCTTCACGTTTTGCAAAGATTTGGCTTCCATTTTGTGATAAATACTGCATTCAAGACAGATGTCCAGAGGCTTACTTCTCAAATGCCGATGCTCTCGAAAATAAGAATTTGACCTTCACGAGAGACCGGAAGCATGTACATGTAAGGCTGTAGCAGTAAATATCGGTGTACACCTGCAATACTTTAGTTTGTTCTTACTTCACTTCGTGTATAAGTTTAAACAGCCTTTTTTTTTTTTTCTTTTTCTATCAGAAAATGTATTTGGAATTGAAGGATCGAATCAATAACGCTGTGGAGATGGGCAGTCCTCCAGCAGACAAACAGGAAGAACACAAGGGATTCAAGGACTGGGTTTCTGGAAGCACAAGACGAGATCATCCCAGTATAGTTCAGGTACTCAATCTTATATCTACTTATGCCGTGCTAAACATATCTAATTGAGATCACTATATTCAAGTTCTACTTACATATTTGTCAATTGTGTCTTCTTTTCTATGACTGTTTTATTTGCAAGTTCAGATTTTACTAGAGAAGGGAGAAGACAAGGACATTCAAGGAAATGATCTTCCAAGTCTTATATATGTCTCGCGTGAGAAGAGACCTGGAGTTCCACACCATTACAAGGCCGGTGCTCTTAATGTTCTGGTAACATTTTCCATGTCTACTGTTCTAATTATTACCCATGTACGCAGCCGATTAATTATAAGTTAAGGTCGCCTAAGACTACAGGACTTAATTTGTATGTTGGCAGATAAGAGTCTCCGGCCTAATGAGCAATGCTCCCTTCATTCTCACTCTTGATTGCGACATGTACACCAACAATTCTGAAGCGCTTCGTCAAGCCATGTGCTTTTTCTTGGACCCAAAAACAGGTCATCAGTTTGGGTTCGTCCAATTCCCTCAATGCTTTCACGGCATAACAAAGAACGATCTCTATGCAAATCATATCAAGACGCTTCTCGAGGTGAGATATCAACACCTGCAGAGAAAGGTCTGATTAGGAAGAGAATTTGCAAAACAGAAAATCCAGAAAACCAGGAAAAAAGAATGAAAAAGTTTTATGTTGATGTATGAGAAAAATTACAATACATAATATCTATTTATCTTGAATAAAACATGCCATAATGAGTAACTTCAATCAGAAAACGTGCCATAATGATAGTCTAGAAAGCTGTCAATTATGAAGTTAACTGAAACCAAAGTCCGTCTCAGTTACAGAGTTAACTGAGCCTGCATGGATCTCCAACAAGATATACCGCTTTGACATCTGTAAAATTGTGTAGAAAGTTAGAGATAAACGCACTAATAAGACCTGTAAGTTTTCATATGCAGATCCAATATAAAGGACTAGATGGAATTGAAGGTCCATTCTACATAGGCACTGGAACCATTCACCGCAGGGATGCTTTATGCGGAAGAGAGCGACGGCATATAAGCTCCTTGAAATATGATAAAGCAGCTGCATACTCCAGTACTGTTTGTACAGAAGATGGAGGAAGCGTTGCCAAAGATAAAGCAAGTAATTCATCGAAGATGCTGAAAGATGCACGAGATCTTGCAAATTGCATATACGAGGACAACACCCCGTGGGGCAAACAGGCAAGTCCAAGTTCCAACTTCCATTGTTAATCCTTAATCATGTCAAGTGACCAGATCATATTGAGAATAAAATTTGTCAATTGCTGCAGGTTGGCATGATTTATGGCTGTGCTGTGGAGGATATATTGACAGGCTGTGTTATACAGTGCAGAGGATGGAAATCTGTTTACTGCACTCCCAAGCGAAAGGCATTTTTGGGTTCCGCTCCAAATAACTTGAATGACACACTAAATCAGCATAAGCGGTGGTCTGTCGGGCACCTGGAATTGTTTCTGAGTAAATTTTGCCCATATGTGCATGGGATTCGGCGAATACGAATAGCCCAGAGAATGTGTTATAGTTGGTGCGCTCTATGGTCTGTGTCTTCCATGCATATACTTTGCTACGGTTTGATTCCCAGTCTTTGCATGCTCCGTGGTATATCATTATTTCCAAAGGTATTTTTCAGCATTTGCTTTTCTACCAAATGCATAAACTTTTGAATCCTCTTTGTTTTACAGTTCCAAATTGATTTTCTGGGTCTGTTTTTCATTACAGCTTATTTGTTTTTGGTTATGTGCAGGTATCAAGTTCACGTTTCTTTCTCTTTGTGTCATTAGCAGTATCAGCATATGTTAACAGTCTGATTGCGTTTATATGGATCGGGTGTTCGTTTAAAACTTGGTGGAACGAACAGAGAATGTGGATGATAAAAGGCGTGTCTGCCTATCTCTTTGCTTTAATCGAAGTCGTTGGCAAGATGATTGGTGTATCCGAGGTAGGCTTCGAGGTAACGAACAAATTAGTGGACAGTGAAGCAGCCGAAAGATACGAGGCCGAAATTTTTGAATTTGGTGTGGCATCTGCTCTGTTTGTTCCACCAGCAACTTTGGTACTTATAAACTTGATATCTTTGATTGGTGGGTTAGCGCGAATCCTGCGAGAGGGGTATTCGGCATTTGATAATCTTATTTTGCAGTTAATTTTGTGCAGCTTCATTGTCATCAATGGCTATCCAATACTGGAGGCCATGTTTATGAGGAAGGACAGAGGACGAATACCTACTTCCATTACCATTATCTCTACTTTACTTGCAGTTTCTCTTTGTTCTGTTGCTTCCATACCCATTCGATAAGAAACAAAGCTCCGCTGAAAAATCATTATATCCCCATCTAGAAGTTCGCGTGTGTATTAACTTTTTGGGGTTTCCTGGAGAAAAATCCTAATAATTTTGGAAATCATGTATGCGCGAAAGTCCGTGAACAATTGCGGAAGCCCGTAGACTATTAGCAAAGCCGAGACATATTTTGTTTCCCTGCATGCATTTGATAGAATTAGTATAGATTTATTTAATAAGATTTATTAAGTATTCAGATGAATCAAATTTTTAGAGTAGAAATGATGAAATGTGTAATCCAATATTTATGGTTGTAATTTATTTTACAGTGTTTTATATATGCAATTCTAAATAATTTAAATTTAATTTAAGTAGACATGTTATTTTTAATAATATTTTATTATTTTTATAAATGAAATATGTCAAATAAACATGCAAAGAGTTACACATCTCTCTCCTACTGAATTGTACAATACACCTCTTCAGAACAATAAAAAAAAGTACTATTTTTATCTTCTAACAAGTATAAGTAATAACAAAGCACAAAATTGATTCACTTTAAAGTAATCTTAAATATATCAAATTGGAACATGATTTGCAATGGTTTTTAATATATTAAACATAGATTGTAGGAAAGTATTTAATGCTGTTGTGGCAATATTACAAACCTTAAATAGATTGTATGCTGTTGTGGCAGTATTACGAACCTTTGGAATGACTGATGATTCAAATCCAACCGTTCAAATCTCCACAACAGCAACATTATATACTTTTATGTTATTCGGTCTCTTGAATCAAGGATGGGTCATGGGCCTCCATAAGATTGGATTCCCGCACTTGAATGACTCCGACCACTCTTCCATAGTGTTATACCACATTTCTTGCCAGGCACCATGAATGTTAATAAAAAAAAATCATATTTAATTATCTACCTTTGATCTTCTAAAAGCAAAAACCATGTATGTGAGATTTTTTTGTTTTTTGTTTTAGGTAATTAAGAAGAACCTGTACTTAATGTTGGAGACTGGAGTGTTTGGACATTTAAAAACAAATGGTTTGCATTATTGACTTATGAACAGTAATTAAAATTTAAATAACATAATTTTAAATCATAATTATTTTAAAATTAGAAGAATTAAAATTTGCAAATTTGCAAAGGTTTAGCATTTATATTTTTTTTTAGTTTACAAGACTAAAACTTTTTATTAGTCAAATATGTAAAGTTTTTAAAAATAAAATGTAAAATATTTTAAAGTAACTCAAAGAAATGCATGTTAATATATACATAAATCAATCAACAGTTTTCAAAACTACATAAATCAATCAATCAACAAAATCAACACTTTTTAAAGCTAAATATTTTCATTAGTCAAATATATATAAATTAAAAAAAAAACCTGAAAAATAAAATACAAAATATCTTAAAATAATTTTTTTAACTTAAAAGAATAAAAAAAATCATTAATCAAATATATATATAAAATTAAAAAAAAAAACTGAAAAATAAAATACAAAATATTTTAAAATAACTCCCCAAAAAATATAACTTACAAAAATACATACTACTATATACATAAATCAATCAAACAACAAAATCAACCCTTTTATTTTTTCAATAATTTTAATTACTTTAAAAAAAATTTCATACTCAATCTTTCAAATGGTTGATTCTTCCTCATGCCATAATGGTGATTATCATATAATTATATTTTCCTTCCATTGGACATGCTTGTTCATCTTTCATATACAAAGTTTTTAAACTTATCATTCATTTTAAACCTATCATTCATTAATTTTAATAGTAACGCAACAAAATATCCATATTATGTAAAGCTCTTACATGGTCCTTAAAAGCTCATTCATTTTTTTGGTTTATGCATATTGAATATTCAAAATTTTCAAACCATAGTACATCACGGCTTCATGCATTCATTAATATTAATATGAATATGCACATGCCAAGTGTAAATAAACAAGGGTGGTTGCAAAGCAACAAGTCCCTGCCTTATGATTTGTTGCTTTGCAATGAGAGTTTGCTTTATGCTGACTTATGTGTTTTGGGACAATGCAGAATTAGATAGGCATATATTTTATATACATTGAATCTTTGAAATGTTTTTGCAATTGTTATTCGAGTGGCCAAAACGAATTAATAAGTATTTGGATTGCGCTTTTCTCTTAGCCTTTTAATTATGGAAAGCTAACCAATCTAGAAAACGGAGCGGACTCGTTAAGGAACGGCTGAAGGGGTGACTGGCACTGATCTGGAGCCACAAACGCCAGAAAAGAACTTTGCTATGAGAACCTTTACGTGTCAACACCCGTCAATTAATTATGCACATCAAGGACTCGGGTTCCCGGGTTCCCAATTTCTTCAGTACCAAAGATAGTCTTCCGAATTCTCCAGCACAAAAAATGAATATGGGGATTTATGAAATATGCTGGAACTTAAGACGTGATACCTACACATAGTCATTTTCATATCCTTCAGTTGTAGATCGAGATGTAGATATAAATAAACATAGACATAGTTTACAGTAAAACCAAGTTCAGGAAAGGACCTTGAGTTTGGATGCATCGAATATAACAAGCTTTGAAATCCTTGTGCCTTAGCCATTGATTTCATTAACGCAAGACAAGTGCTCTGATTTGCCATATCAGCGGTTGACTGAATTGATCGACTAAAAACTACTTGTATCTACTTATTGTCTTCCTCTGTTGCTATGCACATATTTTTTTAATTTGCACATGCTTTTATGTAAGAGCTGGGATAACACATTTGCAATTTGGATGCTGCCTTGCCAAAAGTTATCAAAGCATGAGTGTACAGTTTAAAAAGTACTTGCCCCGGGCATTTCATTAGTATCATAAAAGGCCACTAGAAGGTCAAGCTTGATGAAACATCAATGTAGCATTATGGTAGGAAGTTGCAGCAAAAGTACCACAAATTTATGGATTCATGGAGTGAAGTTAATCATAAGCTATTTACAATCTGACTATAGAAGTAAGATGCTTGTTTTTGCTAAAAAAAAATCGTTTTTAGTTGGATCAGATGTATCTGGAAGAAGTTGAATATGTCGTGATTACTACTACAGACTCTCTAGAAAATTAAATTCCTCTGCATACTGTTATTTCCATTGAGGGTCTAAAGGTCAGAAGATGGGCGTGGCTAAGTAAGACCTTTCGATTCATTTATGTTTTAAGAGTATTTTATTTTTTTGACTCTTGTTATTTTCCTCTAAAATCATGCTATATTGGATTTGAAATACTAGTGTAGTCAAACTCAGTTGATTCAATCAGACTCGAACGAGTTTGACTTGGGTTGGTGAGAAAACGAGCCAAGGCAACATGTGACTTGGTCCGACTCAACCGAACTGGACATTGGCATGGCTGAGTCACTATCTGATTCAGCTTAGTGACTAGGCCCCGTCAGCGCCAGGGACTTTTAGGTCCCTAATGTGTCCCCATTTAAAAAGAAAGCAATATATTAATAAAAATGTAGAAAAGACCAGAAAAAAGAACCCTGTCTTACCTCTTCAAAAACTTCCGTCATCTCATTTATCAGTCACTGTTTGCATGTGGAAAGTTTGGAGCTAATTTGGTGTGCAGACCCAACTTCTTGTTAGTGCTGACTTGGAGCTGATTGCAGAGGGATCCATCTGAGAATATTGTCTACCCATTGGCATGCAGATTGATGCAGATTGAAGAGGGCATTTTCAGATATTTGTATACGTTGGCCATTGTGTTTCACGCGTTCAAAAATAATGATGTTAATATGTTAAACAAAGCACGCCTTCAAATAATTTTGAATGGCGCAAAAAATAGGTGGGACTTTATTTCTTACCGTTCATATTTTGCTAACAACGAAAATAATAGAACGGCCATCAATAAACTAAAGAGACACATGTCTTGATTAGCATGTTAATTAGTGGCAATAAAAAGAAGAGTGTCACCATAACCAGAACTTACTTTCTCGATTTCTAGTAGCAATGGGGGAAGAACAGCTGCGATGGGGAGACCAAAATACTGCAGATATAAACAAACAATCAATAAACACGCGTTCAAAAATAATGATGTTAATATGTTAAACAACACCACCTAGTTTAAGCACGCCTTCAAATATTTTTGAATGGGGCAAAAAATAGGTGGGACTTTATTTCTTACCGTTCATATTTTGCTAACAACGAAAATAATAGAACGGCCATCAATAAACTAAAGAGACACATGTCTTGATTAGCATGTTAATTAGTGGCAATAAAAAGAAGAGTGTCACCATAACCAGAACTTACTTTCTCAATTTCTAGTAGCAATGGGGGAAGAACAGCTACGAAGGGGAGACCAAAATACTGCATACATAAAATTTCATTTGATGGATTTAGAGGGAGCAGAGTATGGACGAAATCCTGTATATCTCCTACTCAAGTGTTGAGAAAATCGAAGTTTTATAAAGACATGATTTCTGATCGTCGGTCGTCTTCGGATGAGCAGCCTCTTGAGCTCAAGGTAATAAGTTGTCACCGTTTCAAGCGTTACATAAAATGTATTGAGGTCATGTATTCTTCTCAAGCAAACAAAAGCTTTTGCTTCTGCAACGTGGATGAAGCTCTGGATATTCTACCTATTGCTTCAGAATTGGTATTTTGCGATTGCATCAACGAATGCATGCGCTATTTGGATTTTGTTCGCTGGAATTCAGTGCAAGAAGCCCAACTTAGAGATCTGCTATCATCTCCTCAAATAAATGTCTCACCTGATATAGCTGCCAGACTTGGTATGATTCCATGCAATATGCCCAATTGTGAGCATATAGAAATACTGGAAGAATTTCTGCCAGAAATGTTATCCATGGTTTCTAATGGGATAGAAAGCCTCAATGGTTTGCCTCGAAAAACAGTTGAGAGATATTGTGTAGACTACTTTACAAAGCCAACTGTATCCTCAGCGATTGCACATAAGTGCGAATTTGCATTGCTGAAGGAGTTTAAAGTCAACATGGGGCGCATGAAAGGTAGTGATAAAGGTAAAGTAAAGAATGCTTGTTCTGCGCTGCCGAGTTTCATTTTTTTTGAGCTTGAAAAGGATTAACGAATTGTGGGTTCTATTTTGACGACGAATTGTAGGTTTTATTTTTGGTTTCTGATGAAAATAATGAATTCACTGTTTTATTTTTTTGATATTATTTGAATTAGCAAAGTTATTTCAGGGTATTTTCTTTTACACAGTCCAGGTTCAGTCAGTAAACCATTATTGGTCCGTTAATCGGGATAGTCATTAAAGCATAGTTCCATCCATATATGTTCAGTTAGAGATAAGGCACACAAAACATATGAGACGGGAAGGGCTATAGGGGAGGGCTAGGTACGGTACATGGTAAGAGGACTGTTGAAATTGCTGACTACGAATTCGAGAGAAACGACGCTTATAAAAATCACTATCTTTCTATCCATTGACGAAAGAAGATAGTTAAACTGGTTCTTTTCTTTTGAATAATCCTGGGAATGATGGGAATGAAGCTCCTTCAACTGATGGTAATTTCGTGAATTCAGTCGGGTAAATCTTATAGATCCGATAGACCCAATATTTCTATTTATCTTATATATTATTTTTCATATTTACATCTAAAATAACCAATCCCGTATTATCTATTATGCAGGGTTTTCTTCTAGAGTACGGGAGAATAAAGGAAGCTTTATTCTCCACCTTCAAATCTCATTAATACTGTGATAGTTGGTCGATGAATCTGTTTGAGCATTTTGTGGAATATTTGCAGTGTATTTCTAGAAATTTTAGGATTTACTATGCTGCGAGTGTTATGTATTTCTTCAAGTTTCACAGCAAAGGAGGGATATATTTATTAACTGTAAGTGGAGCACATTCTTAAAAATATTCATAAAAATTCTCCATCAATTTTCACTGGTGGGTTTCCATTGCCTGTTCTAGTTTCTAATTTTTATTGGTAATTTTCTCTGGTTTTAATTGCCTGCCAAGTCTTTGACCTTGCTATTTCTTAATTTCTTTGAACACGCTTCCTCTTATCATGATTGAGGCTAAGACGCGCAGATCTATCATTAGCACATTTCAATTTATCTCTTTAGATATCAATTCTGCCATGGTCGACTTCCGCGTGACGACACCAGATTCCCTCTTGGGGCGATACACAGCCATTTCGTTGATGGTGCAAACACCGTATTCAAGGGCTGTGCTTCTCCTTCGTGCATATGTATCCCTTCATTCCCTGGTCTAAGCCCCAGGAGTTCTTCACGATCCAGTAGTCTTCTTCCTCCTTGTAGGAATAGCCAACGATGAGCACGGCGTGGTCGATGTCCTGAGGGCGTTTCGAGCAATCACCGTTGTAGATGCCCTGTGTTTATGTCGATATAGGATGTTAGATGTAGTTCACGCATAAATTGAATATGTAATGTCCTTATGTAAGCAGTTAGAAGTAGATCTATTTAGCACATTTCAATTTGGCTCTTCAGATATCTATTCTGCCATCGTCGTGTTTATGGTGAGCTATAAAAACCAAGTTGTTTTACGTTTTGTCACACCATCTTCAGAAATTGTGTTTTAACATTCAAATTCATCTTCTTGCTCATCTGAATTTCAGTCATTTCTTTGTTGTTGCGCTGGAAATCCTCTTAATTTGCAATAAAATACAAACTATAATGACTTACTGTGTTTTTAATGGCTGTTTGAGTTCAGCTAGAGGCGCATTTGACAGATTGTGCATACAAGCATGCACACATTTAACGGAGACCAGTACAATTATATATGTTTGTTATATATGTTTGTTATCATGAATCCACTGACAAAATATTTGAAAGGAAATAGAGAAAAAATAGTTGAATCAGCACTTACCGTAGCAGTACCAAGAGCATTTTCAACTGCACCACTACCAGCAGAATGCCACCAGCAGTTGAAGCAGCGTAACCAGTTAGTTAAAAGAGTAGTACCAGTAGCAGCAGTAGTTCCATCAGCCAAACTAGCATAACCGGTTCAAGATCAGTATCAGTTGGAGAAGTGTTACCATTAGTTGGAAGACCAACGTGACCAGAGAACAGGTAGTTGGAGAAGTGTTACCATTAGTTGGAAGACCAACGTGACCAGAGAACAGGTAATGCATTTTTTTGGATTACTGAGCATTTTGAATTTTATGTTTGAATACTCTCTGAGGCGGTGGTATAGAAAATGCCAAATGCTAACAGAGGTGGTGGTATAGACTATGCTGTCAAGGCAAGACAGTGCCAAGACCATAAAATGCAATGCAGAAACCATGGCAATGGCACGTGCACTTAATGCATGCATAGATACTTAGAAACATTAAATGTTTGTGAAATAATGCTAATATCAGTACTAGCATTACTTCCAAAGAATACAAGAAGATAGATATTTCAAGTTTCAAATGAAAAAATCCTAAGTTTGAAACTAAAAAAATGTAGGCTTGCCTCGATATGAGGCCAAATAAGAAGTCTAAATCGCTGATAGGTGAAGAAAACGGCCAATGTTGTTAATTGGTAGAGAAAACGGCATGGAAAAAGTTGTGAAGATATTGATAGGTGGAAAAAACGGCGTTGAATTCGTTTGGATGCAAACTTAGGAAAAATACTTCATATTTTTTTTGTTTTGTGTGCAGGTTAATTGAAATCGGCGGCAAGCCGATTCATATAGTCCTTGCTAGCCGAGGGCAGGGACTAATAACATTCAAATAATATTCACATCACAACCATGAGGAAGGCTTTACATGAAGTATTTGTTACAATTTATAAAAACAATTTATAAAAAATCCTGATCATAATAGTAATTTTATATCATAATATAATAAAAAGAAAATATGTATTTAATATTTTATTATTTTATAGAGATTGAGAAGTTTGAAGGAGTAGCATTTTTAGAGATTTTTAGAGTAAGATTGAGCAAATAAAAAAGAGTTTTATGACTTATAATCTTCCATAAGCTCCTTAGGAGTAGCTCAACTTATAATCTTCCATAAGCTCCTTAGGAGTAGCTCAATTGGTTGGAGTTCCATGTCTAAAGATCCTTAATTGTTGAAGTTATAGATTCAATTCTCAAGAATCCAATTCTCAAGGTCCTTCGTGGTTAGGCTCCCAAGATTGGAGCGGATAGGGCGAGGCCCCTTCAAGTGCCCCCTGTAATTATTACTATGGATGTAGCAAGCCACCACCATAATTGTCTAGGTTGTGGACTAGGAGAGGAAAAAAAACAACTTATAACCTTTAAAAAAAATTATAACCTAGTACAAGATGAATGGCATGGGAGAGGAGAGACTCCCTAAAATATTTTTAAAATCTAGCCAAAACCACTTGTGGCTCAAGAGAGATTGGCACAAAGATAGCATAGCTTGGAAAAATCATTGGAGGATAGACGAAAATGCAACTTTACAAGGTATCACTGGCATTAACTAAGTTTAAAGAGAAAACAATGATTTAGAGGTAAAAAAAGAAGTTAAAACACTACAAGGAGGTGATTAACCCTAACCCAAGAGACTAAAAATATCTCTCTATTTTAACTAGCTCAAAGAAGAAAACTAACATATAGCCAAATAATTCCTAAAACACCATGGGAGGAAAGGAGCTGGAAAATTCCTAAAACACCATGGGGGGAAAGGATTTGACATCTCATTAGCCTAAGAACCTAGGATGAAAGTCACTTTAGGAATTTGACAATCTTTATTATTTAATACTAACCTCACTAATTTTCAAACTTGTCAAAACTATGGTCACCTCCATAACTTTTTTCTAAGTTGTTTGAGCATAAAAATAATTTGTTATACCAAATTAAGTAATTTCTTAAGATCCAATAAACTAAAGTTGGGCTCAATGAACCCATATCATTATTAAAATGTTTATCGTTTCTATTCTACATTAATTAAAAAATGACATATCAGTATTATTGTAGACACTTTGAAAAATATTTATAGTTTTTATTCTATAGTAATTAAAAAATGACATATGAGTATGANATATATATATATATATATATATATATATATATATATTTTTGTATTAATGGTTTATTTATTCATAGTAATAATTTTATAATTTAAGTTATTATATCAAACCAAATTGGTTGTAATATTTTCTTTAATTTATAATTTTTTATTTAATTAATATATAATATAATTATTTTTATTAAAAAATAAAAAAATATTTAATTTTTAATTTTTAATTATATATATAATTATATAATTTCTCTATTTGAAAATCATTTTATTAAGAAAACCTTCAGTAAAGTTAAACTCAATATAAACATGAAGTATTATGTTATAACTCTTTCAAGGTGTAATTTTATAAAAGTCTCCAAAAAAAAGTTAAATACCTTTAAAAATGGTTTTAAATACCAAAAAATATGACAAAGTGGGGAGGCTAGTCCAAATAAGCATTGAATGATCCAGAATTAAGAAAAAAAATATTTGATACAATGTTTAAAAAAATAAGTCTCTTTCCATAATCAAAGATTTTTATAATCAACATGGTTATAGTATTGAGCAATAGAAAAAACTTTAGAATAAAAAGAGATGTGACAATTATTTATTCAACTCAAGTGGATGTGTTGAGATGCTTTTTCTACCACATCTTTAAAAGATACAAGCTTGGAAGTTGAAAACGCCATAAAACCAAACATTTTTCTATGCAATAGAGACACCAAAATGAAGACATAATCTTTTTTCCTATGCAATAGACATAACAAATTTTGATCTTTAAATGATTTTTTTTAAGAACAAAAAAACCATCCTTTTTTTTATTATCAAAAGGATTTATTACAATGAGATTTCCATCCAAACATGTGTCTTACAGCTATTTAAATCTTTACCCAAGTAATCTTCTTGCTAAAAAAAAATAAGTATCTATTCTTCTAAACATTCCAAAGTAAACATATATTAGTTTACCTAAAGTCCTGAACTTCTATCAGGGCAACCATCAAACCTCCAGACCTCATGAGGACTAAACCCCACAAAGACCAAATAAGCTATACCTCATGGCTAAACTAGAGTAACATCTTTATTTGACACAACTTTAAAGAACTTAACCCCAACCAAACCAAAGATAAAACCCACAACATCATGACAAAGAAACACAGCTGGATGACGATAAACCCAACTGATTGTGCTACTCGTTGAAACTTGGGGTAAAACCACATCTTCTTGGGATATCCCCCAGATTCCACACTGAGCTTATCTCGACCGGAAATTTGGCCCATTTGATTTGATATATCACATCAAGCCTCTTCTTGGCGGAACTATTGGACAAGACATGCTCAGCTAATGTCCATCTCGGAGAGGGAATTATTGAGTTATCCCTCCACACCCATGAGCTTATCTCGTATGGCTCCAGATTACCTTTTTCTCCAATGAGTTTATCTCGATTGGCTCGAGATTCATCCATTGAATTCCTCAATTTGAGATATCACATCAAATATAAAACTTTCCTCTCTGTATATTTTCGCTGCGTCGCTATCCCCTTCTTTGCTCATTAGCTCAAAGCCAACCTCCCATACACCAAGTGGCTTGATTGATAAGATGGCGGCAAAATTTAACCCGCCTGTGATATATGATTGGGAGCAGTATAAACGCTAACCAAAACTTCCCCAACCAAGGAATCTGGCAGATCAATTTTTGTCTAAATAGAAATTTAAAGTGCTTGAATCACAATTCCAGCCATTTGAGTTGTTTTAAAATAGTAGATTTAGTCTCAAATAGTGAAATGCAGTTGCAGAAATGGTTAAATTGAAAAAATAACCATTGTTCAGCTGACAGTATTTTATAAAAAAACAGCCCAAAAACTAGGCTTTTTAGTTGTCTTTTATCCTAGGGGGTTGTGGCTGTATAGCAGGCTTGAGATTCAAGCAAGAGCTATCCATTGAGCTGCAGAGCATTTAATAGGGCTGCAGCACGCCTGTAGACTCGAGATCCAACAGTTTATAGGCGTGCTGCAGCCCCATTAATAGCTCTGCAGCTCAATGAATAGCTCTTGCCTCAGATTCATGGGCCTACTAGCTTAGCTGCCATTTCATTAAAGCTTGTTGTACAGGCTGGTTATTAGGGTCTAAGATGATATTTATAACAGTGGATCCATATAAACAGCTAAAATTAATTAGTCTAGGGTAGAGTAATGATTGCAGTAGCAGGCTTATTACTGGTTATTGGATTTTAAAAGGTTGAGATCTAATGGCTAACAATGAGCCTGCTGCAGCAAATCAGTGCCCTTATAAATACAATCAGATTGTAGGCATATGCACATACTGCTAATGATGCAAAGAGGATCAACCATGAATTTAAAGCATATCTATGGATATATACATTTTTTTCCTAAAAAACAATAACTATACTTTATAAATGTATAAAGAGTTTGGCACAAAGTCTATATCAAGATAGTCCAACAAACAGTAGAAAACACATGGTAATCAAGCCAAAAAGAGAACAAAAAAATCAGATACCCAAGAAAATCCAGACCACAAAAACAGGATCAGACAAAAGCTGCAAAATATCCCAACCACAAAAAGCAGGACCAGACAAAGGCTGCAAAAACAAAGCAATATGGGCACATACATACAATCAATGTTTGCTTAGTGATGTAGAATAGAAGAATTTGCTCGCGTGAAAATAACCTGGGAAATAATGAGAAACCATTGAACATTGAGAGGGAAGGAAGTAAACCAAAGCAAGGTATTTGTAAAGAAGGTGGAGTCCCATAAATAGAAGACACCGTAACCATGTTCTAGGTTGTAATTCCTGTCCATTGAATACTGACATATGCGCAAAACTTGCTCAAGAAATGGCAGGTCAAAACTTACCGAAGCAATCACCGAGTATCCACCATCCCATCTTTTGATTTGAACGTGTGTATCATTCAAGTTCTGAGGCACGCTGCCAAGAAGCTTTTTGCCTTGGATTCTCATTTGGACTCTATAATGAAAGCTGTGAAAGCTGTCAATGCATCTTGTACATCGGAGCCATAATTTATGTCAGTTTGGAATTTATGAAGTTGATGCATTTCAGAAGAATATAATTGATATTTATATTGATAACGGTTTATATTTTAAATATAGGATAAAGCAGAAGTACTAGTAACAGATATATTAGTAAGTGATAACTGAAAAGGTAGACAATCCATTTAATTAAAAGAATGTCATTGTAAGTTAATTGCACTAAACTAAATAATTATATATAATTATATAGTAGGAGGATTTTTAACCGATCACTTCAATGACATGAAGATTTCAACATTTATTTATCTGGATCATAAAAAGTGGCATTGCAGAAGTTACAACCATTTCAAGTTGAATCCCCAAAACCCTTGCAATATCTCTCTAGTTATAAATCAAACTTCAGTAGTACAATTGTCATCCTAAACAAAGTGGTCATGCCATTTCTAGATTGGGGTTCTAAGGAGTGTCACGAAAGTTACACCTATTTTAAATTGTGTGTCATAACCTGTTTTAAAAGGTTGTTGCTTCTTTATTGTATTCATAGGCGGGAATTTTGATAGGGCTTATGCTCTGTGATAGCCTTCATAACTTTTAGGGATTTTAGCCAAACTTTAATAATTTGTGGAAGCTCCCACTTGCCCCGCATTTTTTTTTCCACAAAATGTCCAATATATTGACGACTTTTAATCGTTCAAGGAAGTGTTTAATACATAAACCTTAAAGAAAGGACCGCCAGTCACACAAAACACAACAAATAGATCACCAATAAAATAAATAAATAAAACTTAATGGTGCAACATTGATCGAAGGCCTAATTGCAGCACCCTTAGACACTCTACCAAGCCCAAATCCCAGAGGCGATCCGGCCTCTCCAACAGTCGTTTGTGCGGGTGCTGACATGGATGCTGACTCACCCGACAATCTAATATGTCTCAAGTGTTTAACGGCCTTGTGCTGATGCTCCAGGGAAAAATTATGGTCATCAAAGAACAAAGTGGCGTCGACTTCCTTGTGATCTTCACTACTTCCCTCGAATGAAACCCTGGACTTGTCAGGATGATTGTTATTGAACTCCACGTTGACCTTGTTTTCTTTTCTCTTGTGAAAGGACCCTAGACGGTTCAGGTCAATGGACACGGACTTGAATTATAAACACATTCATTCAAAATGTTGTGAGTCAAAACATGCGATTTTCTTAAAGAGAAAGAGCTTGGTTTAGTCCAAGGTAACATCCGCAACAAAGCATAGCCAAGAATCACCCACATACATTTTTGGTACTAAATGATGTCCCACAAACAATAAATGTTGTCTTGCAAACAATGATGTCTATGTTCCACCACACCCAGGGAACCAAACCCCAAGGTGGACGGCGACATCAGAACAACCAATCAATTATTACATAAATATTTTATTTTAAAATAAAATTTAATAAAGAAAATCTGTTGCTATGTTAACCTGTGACATATGCGTTGGCTTATGAAGATGCTTAAATGTCGATCTCCAAGTTCATGTCATCTTTTGCTATGAGACCAACAACACTCAGGAATTACATAAAGATATCCTCGACCTTGTAATTCTCAGTCACCAAACTCTTAAAACCTAAATAGTACAATTTCAATCATGAGTAACAAGCCTAGCCATGGTGGCATGGTGAGCTTCAATACCAGAACCAGAAAATTGCAGCGAGTTGTATCATCAATGGAGTTAAGCTCATAGTATCTATTAATTGAAAAGTACTATACTTATCATAGCTTAACTAAGCTATTTTTATTTTGTTGAAATTATTAATTATTAATTTTGGAGGATGTCATAGAATCAATTTGGGTCTCCTTTAATTTTGGATGATGCCCATAGAATCAATGACAGTACACTTGTCTCATTCTCGTAAGTAGATGAAAAATCATAAATAGTAATCCACCCCAAAATTCTAAGATATACTATAATGATTTGGTAATTAGTTTAATGTTTAGCCTTTGTTTAATAGTCAACCGTCTTCATAAAATTAAGTGGTTCACTATCTTATTGTTGATAAAGGACTAATTTAAGGCAAAGATATGAATTTCTTAGACAATGGAGTTAGGAGAGTTTCCCGCATCATAATGGGTTTTTATCACCATGGTTGAGCGAAGGAGGTCTCGATTCACAAGGTAGATATCCACAAAATAATAAATACCATAAGTTATAATGCACCCATGGGCGATTGCATGCAAACTTGTTAAATTTGGGATATCAAAAGTTTTATTGTAGTCATCTTCTCACTCCGCGATTGCGTGCAACTTGAAAACTTGCTGCTACTTTAACAAAAATTGAAGTGATTTGCATTGAATCTTCAGTAAACTGTCATATTTACATGTGGATGTGAATTTAATTTAAATTTTCAAAAATAGATGCAACTTGAAAACTTCATGCAAGGAATTTAGTTTCAGTGCTTCCAAAAAAAATTGAAGTGATTTGCATCGAAAATACAATAGACATAGTTGAAAAAAAACCACCAATGTTCCCAGAACACTAAAATACAATGCAATGTGGCTGCAATTACAATATATATCCTTTTCAAAGTACGCTCAACCAGCACCCACCGTAGATTCACCCTCTTATGCAAAATAAAGTCTTTAAACATCAAACTACTACTATTTTTACAGGCAGTCCCATCACTTTTAGAGCCGAGTAAACCGGCAGGGGCTTATTTCATATTTACCCTCCAGATTTGCTGCGAATTCAAGAAAAATACCAGAGTTGTTTTCATTATTATTATTGCTTGGGTTTACACTCTTTCATTTTTCTCCGTTTTTGTATTGTGTTGCAGGTTATGGATGGCGGCACGACTGTGGAAATGGAAGAAAGAGAAAGACTCAAAATAAACGCTCAAATATACTGATAACNGACTCCGGCCAAAAAATCAAGGGGTGTTCTTGTAAAAAAAAAAAAAAAAGCAAAATTGACGAGTCCAATGCATATTTATAAAAATGAATCACATGGATGAATGAAAATGAAAAATGAAAAATGGACAAGTCGAATCATATTTATAATAAATTTCATTAACATTATAGTTATGAGGATGAGGATATAACTACATTTATGGCTTCCGGCCTCTCTGCAATCACAATCCCTTCAACATTATTTTGATGGTCATTACGACGACCTGCGTAAGGCATAAAGGACAGGTGCTCTTCAAAGAAAGCCATTGATCGATACATGTTTTGTGAAATGGATGAATACACATTGCCAGTATTCGAACTTCTTCATCTTTCAACATTGATAAGCAAATACTGCACATTGCATCAGAATCACTGGAACTTTCTTTGTATTTGACACACTTTATTGCTTCTAGTTCACGCACAGAGAGACCGGTTGGGGCTGGAGGTGCTGACTCTCCGGCTGAAGCAAATAGTAGCTGTTGACGCTTTCTGTAGCTGGTTGAAGTTGAATGAACAATAAAATCAATATAATTTCTTCTTATTCCTGCTCTGCAACATTCAATGACAGGCTTGAAAAGTAGTGCGAAGAGCGCTATAGCAATTAGAATGTCAATTAAGACATTGAACAACTCCATTGCTAAGCAACACTATTCCGTGAAAGGCATTGAAATATAAATAAAGAAAAGGGCCAGTTATAAAAAATAAAAAAAATTAGAGAGAAATAAAGTATAGCCACTTAATTTGTGTTATGGAATTTTATTTCTCATATTCTTTTGGTTTAAGAGGTTCAAGTGTGACTTATTAATGTCTAGGTACATGTTTATTTTTTATATTTTTTATATTTTTATCTCACATTCTTCTAGTTACCTGCCACTAAGTGTTGGTTATCCATTCATCACCTATGGGTTATCCATGCATTGTTACTAGTTATTCATTCATCAACAAGCTATCAATTATTTTTTATATTCTTTTTCACAATTGTTTATTCCAAATTTTGAACTAGTGCCATAGATTCAATCTCCGAGTACATTTGTGTCATCTTGGTCTGTAGATGAAAAAACATAGGTCGTAGTCCACCCCAAATCTCAAATAAAAACCTCTATCGATGTAATTAACTTTAAGAATGTGGTAATTATGTTGATAGGTGTATATATCTTAGAATTATGGGGTGGACTACCATCTATGCTTTTTCATCTATGGATGAAAATGAGACAAGTGTACTATTGAGATTGATTCTATGGCCGTTGTTCAAAATTCGAAGTTAACAATTGCAAAAAAAAATAAATTACATTTAGATGATTGTGGTAATTAAAACGTGGTAATTACATTGATAGGTGTATATATCTTACAATTTTGGGGTGGACTACCATTTATGATTTTTCATCTCTGGATGAAAATGAGAGAAGTGTACTATTCATATTGATTCTATGGGCGTCGTTTAAAATTCAACAACTTCAACTATTAGATTATTAGATACAACTACTCCATTGATGATACAACTATTAGCTTAACTTCAACTCCAATACTACTTTTACTATTGTTGATATATGAACTTTTAAATTTTAACTATTAGATACAACTAGTAGCTTAACTCCAATGGGCTTAACTTTTACTTAAATCTCTATTATATTGGATAACTCATTAGATTAACTACTAGCACACCTACATAATGTGTGGTTAGATCACCTCGATAGAGATCAAATGGTTGAGAGATAAGGATGGTATGGAAGACAATTTGGATTCTTTTTATTCAGGGTATTCTTCTATTTAAACGAGTTCAATTATGAGTTATCCATGCCTAGCTACATGTTATCAGTGACATTCTTCACTATCATATATATATATAGTTCTTCTACCCATCTTCCATGAACTGTTGGTTATCAATTCATCAGCTAGTCATGAGTTATCCATGCATCACTACTAGTTTATATATTCATCACTTAACCGTTATTTTTTATATCATTTTTTTATAATAGTTTATTTCGAATTTTGAATGACTACCATAAAATCAATCTCCACAGTACACTTGTCTCATCCTCATCCGTAGATGAAAAAGCATAGGACGTAGTCCACCCCAAATCTCAAATAAAAACGTCTATCGACGTAATTAGATGAATGTGTAGTTAGGTCGATAGATGCTTTTATTTGAGATTTGGTGTGGACTAAGACCTATGCTTTTTCATCTACAGACGAGGATAAAACAAGTGTACTCTCGAGATTGATTATATGGGAGTCATTCAAAATTTGAAACAAACAATTATATATATATATATATATATATATATATATATATATATATAAGAATATAAAAAATAACTGGTAGCTAATGAATTAATAAGTGGTAGCTATGCATGGATAACTCATAACTGATTTATTTATATATATAAGAATATAAAAAATAACTGGTAGCTAATGAATTAATGAGTGGTAGTTATGCATGGATAACTCATAATTGATTAATTGAAGAAGAATGTGATATTAAAAAAAAGAACCGATAGTTGATAAATGGATACCATGAAGAATGTTGGTGATAACATGTAGCTAGGCATGGATGACTTAGACTTGAACCCGTTTTACTAAAATAATATGATTCCTAAAAAAATTTCCAAAGTGGCTTACTTTCCATGTTGTCTCTCAACCATTTGATTCTTATCAAAGTGATCCAACCACAAACCATGTGGGTGTGCTAGTAGATAGATAACTAAAAAAGTAAACCATCCATTTAATTAAAACAGAAGATACTAATAGATAAATAATAAATGATTACAAGGTAACAAATTAAATAGATATACTAATATAACAAAATTAGAAATTAGAAATTACTTATTTGCCCAATAAATGAATACAACCGTAACAAATTAAATAGTTATATACTAATACAACAGAATTAAAACAAAAATTAAAAATTGGAATTGCTTATAAATTAAAAATTAAAAATTATAACATGTTTTTCTCCTTGTAGCGGCACTTAGCAAGATCCATTACTGCATCTTGCAGCTTTATAACCGGGGTGGTCTTTAAGTGATTTCAAGGATGATGCATTTGTTAGAAAATAATGGTGAAATGCCATGATATTTAGATCACATAGATTTATTTAGAAAATAAGTGGTTCCAGATCCGCTTATATCGGAATCTGTTGAAACCATTCACTCGGTATAAATGTAATTGATTTGCAAGTAATAGATAAGTGTGTTGTGAATTCCCTTCTTTACTGTACAAGCTCTACGCTCGGAATCTGTTGAAACCATTCACTCGGTATAAATGTAATTGATTTGCAAGTAATAGATAAGTGTGTTGTGAATTCCCTTCTTTACTGTACAAGCTCTACGCACTAATATTTCCTATTTGGTATCAGATCCAGAGTACATGAAGGGAAATAGAGTCACTGCTGTTGATGCTGCCAGGATCTATAAGAATTGTCGTTGTTGTGGCGTCGACGTGTTCTGGACTGTATAAGTCTGATTGAGAACCTGCTGCTGTGTTAATTGCTGGTTGTTTAGAAAAAGAGGGATCCGCTGCTATAAGAAAGAGACCTGTCATCGCTGAGGTCCGGAGAGCTGCCTGTGAATTAGAGTGAAGCTGTTAGCTGTGAGGACGCAAAGGAGTTGCGGTACCTGCCAAAGGAGTGGCGTTGTTTCCTGTGACCTGTGTAGAGTAAATGATGGAGTATTGATATATATTTACCCTGTAAGTCCTGAGGTCAGTTTCATTTTTTTTAATGGAACCAGTGTTGGTGGAAAAGTTTAATGGACACGATTTCTACAATTGGAAGGTAAAAATTCAGCTATTTTTTATGAGTAAGAATTTGCGGGGAATTGTAGATGGCTCAGAAACAATACCCACAGATCTCACTCAATTAAGTGCTGGGGAGAAAAGGGAAGAGAGAGCTAAGTCCATCATTGGATTAACTCTTTCAAATTCTCAATTACACCTCATTTATTTAAATAAATCTTTAACATAGATGTGGGAAAAGTTGACTAAATTATTTGGGGAAAGATCTACAAATGCAAAGTTTTCGTTGAAATTGCGATTATTTAAGTTAAATATGCATTAAGAGACATCTTTATCGGTTCATATCAATGAACTAAAGACTCTTATGAGGCAGCTGAGAGAAATTAAAGCTCCAGTTGAAGAAAATGATGCGAAAGCAATATTATTAAATAGTTTATTATCAAATTATGATAATACTATTTTTACTTTAAGTTAATTGCCCACTAAATCTTTGGATGAAATGATAGCCGCATTATTAGCATAAGAAAGAGGCTAAAACAAGGAAACCAAGATGTCCATCCACAAGCTAAAATTGAGTTGTTTTCAAAAGGAAGGTTTAATAAGAACAGGAGTGGGTGAAATCACGAATCTGGGTGTCTATTCCGTGTGAATAATTTTTTCGAATCTATATTTTGTAATATTTAGGCCGAACTAATTTATGTTTTCAGCCGAGAACATAGAACTAACTTTAAATAGTTCGACCGAAAGTTACTTTGAACGTATACTGTTAAATTTAAAGTTAGAAAGTCTCTAACTTTAAATTTAACGGTATCTGTTAAAAGTAACTTTCGGCCGAAAACTTGTAAATTTTCAAAAATGGAATTTCATTTCATTTTTGACTCTTCTTTCAATTTCGGATATATTGGATCATATCAAATACTTACAATTTCTCTTCACATATAATACCATTAGTTACATAATTCAATCTATTTTCTATAAATGCAAATTTTGTTGAATTTGGTGTGATCCACTAATTTTATTTATTATATTTCTTAGAAGGTATCTGGATTGCTTCAAAATTTAATAAAATTCATTGAAATGAAAATTCAATAACTTGTTAAAGACAGGATATTTTTTTTTGGAAAAATCATGGTGTCAAATATTGATGTGTTGTGTTCAAAAGGGTACTTTTAGTTTTGTTTTTGAATTCGAAATTAGGGAAGATGTTGTGTCAAATTAAACATGTCAGTTTTATGCTAGTTTTTCAGATTGGTCCACTTCAAAAAATTCTAATAATTATTGCATGCAGCTATTGGATACAAACTTATAGACACCCTTTAGTACATTTTGTCTAGATTATCATAACATATTTTGTTTTTAATGAACAATAATTGAATAATGAATAAACATGACTATTTTGAAAAAAACATGACTATTTATCATAATTTCATTAATTAATAACATACTATCAAACACTTGCAAAAATGACATATCAAATGCCAATAAAAAAAATCTAAAAAATAACCGATAGAACGCTAACACAATTCCCTACAACTTTTGTTTTTATTACAAAATGAAATTTTAAATACAAATATAATTTTTCTTTGCTCGAAGTTCACAAACTTGCAAAAACAAAACTGATTTTCTCATAACCCCCCCGGCACCCAGATTCATGATTTCACCTGAGTATAGTTGAATGCTTCTATTGCAGAAGACACAGGCATACAACGCTAAATTTTAAAACTCGTGCTAATGTTAGATTCCATTTATGAAGTCATGCCAGATTCTGATAGTGATTGTGAAGTCAATACATAATCTCTTAAACTCTTCTAAGAAATAGTTATTAATTATGTAATATTTTTATGTGTGTTTGCAAGTTTCTAAAAGTTCCCTTGTATGGCTAACTTCTAGATATGATCAGTATTCAGAGTGCTCTCCTAGATCACTGTTGGATTCAGCGAGCTATGTGTTTGACAACAAGGAAATGCTTCAATATATTAAGTGGATGCAGGAGGGAAGAGAAAAGAAGAGAGTAAACTTCACTTATAAACTTGCTTTTAGTTGTTGGCTCCTTCTAACTCAATGGTTACTCTTGAAATGATGCTCTGTTCATGTGATTTTCATTTATTAGGTAATGGTATGCTTTGTATTTATTGTAACTTCTTATTATTGAAAATGGTTTCTTGACTTTTATTCAGCTCTAATCTAGCAAGAGTGACCAACACTTTTAACACAAGTTCATGCATTAAGAAGACTTTTTCCATATCTGCCTTCAATAGTATTACAAAACATTGTATTTTCAGGAACTCGAAAGAAAAACAAGTTTTATATGAAAATCTTATGAGTTGCTATTAAAGGCATGGTGATTGACTGACCAATACTAGTATAGTTATTGTTATAAATATATGTCCAATACTAGTATAGTTATGGTTATAAATATATGTAAAGGTTGCAGAATTTGGAATCTTGGTTTAATGATAAAAATAAAAAACTTTGTGCAAGGCTAAACAATAGTTCTTGCATAGTTTCCTGATAAATATTTTGTTCTTTGTAATAGGTGTTGCAGATACTGAATTATCAATTTATTTTATGCAACTATCAATCTTTGCTGCAAATTAAATCTAAATATGTACTATTATTATTTTGTTAAGGAAAAAGATCGGACAAATATATTGCTCAAATATATGTATGGGTATCTGGTTATGTTAAAATCTTTATAGCTTTGAGAATGACTTGACCTGATTCAAAAAACTGAGAATGATGACGAAATAATATAAGATTCCGTGCATTGAGTGAGTTTCCTCCATGTTTTACGAAATTCGTTTGAGTCTAGTTGCTATTCATAAATTTATTTTGATTCCTAAACTAAATGTTCAAATGCACAGAGGAATTAACCAGAGATGATTAAATAAGGAACCATACTTATTTAAAAGTGTATAAATGTTGGCGAACCTTACCAATTCTTATAATGCCAACTATAAAATGTTTGGCAATATATTTCAAAATATATTTTAATTTCCAATGATTTTATATCGTTTATATAATAATTTACCCCATCAAAATTGGGTGAAACAGGCCTTCAAAAAATGCAAAATAGTGAATCACTTTTCGAGGGAAAACCCCTAAAAATAACCCATGGGCTAAAATTCGTCCCTAAAATTATCCCTAAAATTAACTACATAGATTTTTAAAACAACTTGAAATTAAAAAATAAGTGTTCCCCATATGGGAGTTTTCTAGAGCTCAAGGATAGTCGTTAAATCTTATAAGGTAAAAGAAGATATGAGATATGTATGACAAAGGTACTATAAGGTAAAAGAAGATATGAGATATGTATGACAAAGGTACAAGAAAATATTTGAAATGTAATTTAAAAAAAAATCAGCCTTTCTTATATGGGATTATTTTAAAGATTGTGGAAAATAATTAAATTATATGGCCTTCTAAAATTTAAAGAAAATAGTTAAATCTTATAAGTTAGAAGAAGATATGACATAAATATGAAAAATGTATCATAAAATATTTGAAATGTATATGGGAGTTTTTTTAAAAGCTCAAGGAAAATCATCAAATCTTAGAAAAAGATAAGAGATAAATCGTTAAGAAAATATTTGAAATTAATTTATATAAGGAGGAATACTCCAAGGAAAATGGACCTAAGAAATATTTCATTTTCACAACCAAATATATATATAACTAAAATAAATTTAAATTATTATGTTTTTACTATGAGGATATTATATAATTTATAGTTGAAGAAACATGGGAAAAATATGATGGAAAAGGCCAAAACTCTTAATCAGTTATATTCACACAAATAGTACCATTATATAGTACAAAGAAGAATGCCACCTCATGCAGAGATTTGCTCTAGATTCTAACACCTTTGCATGGTGACTAGGCTAGGCAATCTTATCCAAAATCTCTTAGTCATCATTTAGGATAAATGACTAATATCCTAAATAAGTAATACAAATAAAGGGGACAATATTAACATTGTGATTGTTAGGTTAATCCATAAGGCTAACAATAGTATTAGTTAATATTGTGTATTGATTAAAAAATGATCAGGTTGTTTGGTTCATGAGGAAGGTAATCTCGGTGAAGTTATTACGGAAAATGAGACCGAACCAATGAACTGCAGGAGTGATTATTATGGAAAAGTAGTGTGTTGCAGGGGTCTAGTTGAATTGGGCCACATTTTTACTGAATGGTTGTTAGCGGATGTTCTCGATGTACAAAATAAAGGTAACCCCTCTACCTACTTATGGTTATTAGTGTTGATATATTTTGTTGCATGGGCAGAACCACCACATTATCAAGGGATGGAATTGAATGTCCCTTGTCGAGGGGCTAGATATTAGAACCTGTGGTTCACAGATATCGATGACATATCAATAATAATCTCGAGTTCTTTTTGCAAGTCAAGGAACTTAGACAACAAATGATGAATATACAGAGTATGAAAGCTACGATGGTCCAATGATATCGCAATATAATCTGATTTCATGTGGGGCATCATTATATTAATTTTCAATCGAGAAAGACCTCTAGAACCAATGGTTGTGATAATTCAGGCTAACTAAGAAATAAATTGACAACATTGTAAGTGAATGGCCCGAAGAGTGGAAATAGGAAGTAACATATGATCAATTGTCTATTGAGATGGATGCAAGAAAATAAGGTACTTTGGGGACCCAATCTGGTGGGCCACAAGAGGAAGATAAACCCTAGAATTCACACCATGGTAGATATTAGGAATATAGCGCTACCCTGATGGATAAATAGATAGGATAAAAAAGGACGGTTGCGGAGCAATAAAAGAAAGAACACAAGAAGAAAAATGTTGTTAGAGAGATTGATCCTATCGACTTGATAGACGGCGACTATAATATCCTAGTTGATAGGACGGTTGAAGTCGCTGAGGAAGCTCGGTAGAAAATTGATGAGAGGAATAGTGAGTTTTTCAAGGAAGTCACGGAACTTATCCAGATACTTTGCAAGGAAATAAAAGAGGTTCGGGTCATGGTGAGCAAACCAGAATTGACATCATCAGAAGCTGAACCATATGAAGAATGACCAAGTGAGGTGAAAGCGATGAAGAAGGCTCGTAAGGTGCATATTATTCCAAAGAAATTGGATTTAGGTGCGCCTGAGTTGAACAGTACAATACAAAGTTTGGATTATGTCGGCCTTGATATGTCTTCTCTACTGTTGTTCATTGTGCACAATATTTTAAATGAGGCGACAAAATAGCCTAAGGATAGAGAGCACATAGTTTATGAACAATTGAAACAGTCGAAGACTAAGGTGACAAACCTTGAGGCCGAATCAATTGTTGTTGCTGAGTAAAAGGAACAACTATGACAGGATAGCATGCGGATGCAAAATGCTATCGATGTCTCCTGATATGATGCACTAGAAGTTAGTACTGCTCCAGATATGACTGTGAAAGGTAAAGTCACCAAGTTACAGGAAGTCGTTATTGACCTTCGACATAAAATTGTGGAGATGGAAACAAAGTTAGTGTAATGTCCCGATTTTGACCCCGTTGCATTAGATGTATATGATGATGTATATATTGTAAATGATCATGGTGTGGAGCTAAAGGCCAAGGCCCCACCATTGATTGGTTATGCTAATGTTTAGATTTAAATTTGTCACCGATGGTATATCGGGGCATGCGGCATATATTATGATGGCCATCATGTAAATATGCATCTACAATTAATTAAATGAACCCGACCAGCTACGATCGCGGCAACTAAATCGAAAGGGGCATGATTTTCACAAGGATAAGGATGTGGGGGAAATTGTTAAACTTTGACCATGAGAGAAAAACCCATGTGTCTTCTTCCAACCACTCTCATTAAATAATTGTTGCTGGTGGTTGAGGCAGTTAATTGCTTTGGGAGTGGGGTGGCAGGATTGTTAGTCCTCACCCTCACGCACACTCCACCCCACTGTTGACTTCACTATGGAGGAAAAACCTTCACGCTCTCTCCAATTCGCGACCTCAATTTTTTGATGTTCATCTCCACGCATTATCTCCATTGTCGGATTCTCTTCACACACAGGCTCTGGGCGGATTGGGTCTCACGCAGACATTTTCTTGGCTCCACGAGTTGCTGAGCCCCCCCACACACTGCAAATTCGTGTCCTCCTGGTAGCTGTTCACCTTCACGCACTTCCCATTTGGCCGCTCACTGTTTTCACGCACAGGAATTTTCCTAGGTTCTACCCACGCGATTTTCTCCTGCAAATTCGCGTCCTCTCCATTGCTGTGCATTCTCACGCAGAGGGATTCCTTCCCGTTTTTGGTCTTCACGCACAGGATTTTGCTGGATTTACCCACGCCGCAGTTTTCCTCTGCGGATTGGTGAATAGTGTGGCTGTATCCTGTACTCACAGAACGATTGTGGGTTCTGCATTGTTGGTCACGCTCACCCACGGGGTGGGAGACTGTAATTTCTTCCCCAGCTTGGTCTGTATATGTTTTCTTGGTGATTTCGTTGCCCAGGACGGGATGTGTTTTCCCACGTTGTTGGTTGTGGTTTTTGTGGTCTTCCTTACATGCTGGGGACTGTTGTAAATTCGCCTGAGAGTCATTTTGGCCACGATAGGGCCAATAATGACTCAGAAGTCGTTTTCCCGTTTAGGCTGTGACAGCTGACTTAGTTGCTTGTGTGCAATGGTTGGTCTTCGGACTATGAGAGGATCAAGGATGTTGGCTTAGATTTGCTTGATAAACCTGGTGGCTGGAAACCACACAGATAGAGCTAGAGGGCTGGCCTTCTTCTCCATCACCCCTGAATAGCACTAGAAGGGAATGCAGGGCCTGAGGGACTGTGTAGCAAGAAGGGACTGATTCCTTGTGTTGGGTGTGTTTGGGTGTCTTAGAGGTCAGGCTAGTTCTGGTGTAGGTGTTCTTGGCTCTGTAATGAGCTCACCAGCTTAGCAATCTTCCTTCTACAGCTCCTTGATGGCCTGATAAACCCAACTCTGTTGGCTTGGCTATGCTTGAGTATGATTACCTATGAGTTAGCCTGCTAGTTCCCTTATTCCTTGGAGAATCATGCCCAGCTCCGGGGGGGAAGGGGCAGCGTTGCTGAGAGATTGAGGAGCACGCTGGCCTATGGTTGGGTGGAACGTTGCAGCGACGTAGCTGGTTGCGGAAGGAGATTTCATAAGATAAGTGATCTTGTTCATTTTACTTCTGCAACCATAAATTCTGTTAATGAATGTCTTGAACATGTTAAATGAATACATGCATGTATGAATGCTGTTGGTTTTCCGCTGTGTATGATGAGTAACTGCATATGTGCATGTTTTAGTTCAAAGTCTTTGTTAAGCATGTTGTTTCAGCAATTTTGTGTATGCGTATGTTCATGGGGCTCTTAGCCTGCTGTGATAAAAAGCTTGAGTCGCGTCCTCTTTGTCGGCCGGAGGCATGGGGACGTGACAGTTAGTTTCAAGTACACTTCCTGAACTAATGGAGTAGCAACAAACACAAGTGCAGGGGGGATGTTTATTTCACTAAGGATGCATATGCATATTGCTCTAAAGTATATGAGTAGGTTTCCCAGGCATTGGGAGACTTAGTATAGAGGTGCAGGAAATCACAGATAAATTGAGTGCAACAGAACTTATTATGGATAAGCTGAGAGGGTTGTTAAAGACTCTCCCATTTGTCGAGCGTATAGGAAAGGTTGTTGCGCTGGATTCATTACAGCAGAAGTTAAGTAAGATCACGACACAACATCATAAGTGTATGGACATGATGGAGGAGTTACAGGCGGATGTAGAACGAGTTGTTGCAGCTATGAGGCCAATATAAGTTGAAGTAAAGCAGGAAGTGGCATCTACACAAGTGAGAACTTCAACACATATTTATGTTGAAGTTGTTGAAGAAATGTCAAAGTCAAGGGAGGAAATCCATATGCGTGTTGAGGAAGTAAAGAAAAATTTCCAAGACTTTTGGTCGAAGCTGTGACACACCAACTTTTTCAATTTGAAGTGGCTCAGGACGAACCACATGTGAGTGTTGGGGGCCTATTGGCCCAGGTTTTATTTTGGCATTTTTGGTACCTATTTTTCAAATTTTGGTCGAAGACTATGATGGAATGGTAAGAAGGACATTCGACTCTGAAAATTGAGGCAGAGTTCAAGGAAAAGTACCTGTTTTGAAGAAGTCCAACTGAAAGGTTGGTTAGTTAGTTAGGATTTTGGTCCACTTATGCAATGAGTCAAGTAGTGGGAGAGGGATGTAAATCGATCCATTAGAGCCTATAAATATGTAAATTGTTGGGATGATAGAGATATATAGATAGAGAGGGAAATCAAGGAATAAGAAAGTGGATGTAAATGATTTTGAGTCGAGATCTGAGTTGAGTCGCAGTGTATGGGTCAATCTGTAGGCTATGTGCACAGACATGATGTAAAGGATGATTGAGAAGATGCATGTAATTTGAGTGCACAGACAAGAAGCATTCTAGCCATGACTCTTATGAATAAACAAACTCTTTTGTGGTTTTCTCCCAGTTTGGGTTTCCACGTTAAATCTTGGTGTTATTTTGTGCGATGTGCTCTATTCTTTCTTGTTATATGAGTAGATGGTTAATGTGAATCGATAATGAATGTGAATTAAATAGATGATAAGATGCATTTCTAGTCGAACACATGTTAATGAATCTAATTTATGTCGTGAATATGAATATATGTCTTTGTCACAACCTATGTTCTATTAATGAATGACCTGTTGATGCATTTTTTGTCGAGGTATGTGTTAGTGACAACTCACTTCACTGCTATAAAAACCTGGTTTTTCCAGCTCCCATAGGTACTCTGGGTGAGACTTCATCTACTCTACAAGTGTTGTCAGAAGGATTCAACTCCTTTCAGGTTGGTATCTTGGGGTTTGTTTATACCTGTGGGTATGAAACTGGGCTAGTGTGAGTTTGTGCCAACAATGAGCATTGTGAGGCCTAAGATGAGAGATATATTTTTGTAAAAGAGCATAGAAGTTGGTCTATTTAAGCGAGTTTATCCCTTCATTAAAGTTGATGCTCATTGGTTACTTGAAAATCAACATTGTGAGGCCTAAGATGAGATATGAATGTTTGTAAAAGAGCATAAAGGTTTGGTTATTTAAGTGAGCCTATCCATTCCTTAAAGTTGATGGTCATTGCTTTCTTGATATCCTAGGATTTACTTTTAGAATTTGTCCCCAAAAGGAAACCAATATAATGGATTCTCTTTGACTACACTGAACAACACTAGGAGGGAATAATGTTCCTAAGGGTTTATTGAGCAAAGAAAAGAAAGGCCCACCTTGTATTGTGTAATGAATGGAAGAGAGTGCCATGGTTTTTTAATAGTTGTATGAGCTATTTATAGTGCTTAGTAGTGATAAAATTTGACTAAGCCATGAGAGTTTTGAGTTGGGTTGAAAAATGTGCATGTATAGCTTGTTTCCTTTGCCCCAATGGCCATGTAGCTTGACTTGAATACTCATATGAGATACCTCTAGAGTTGGTAAAAAAAAGGATTTCAATGGCATCCATACAAGTATGGTGAATCATACAAAACCTTACATGTGTAAGAAGGGGATTTAGATAAGAAATCATTTTAACCATGTTTGAGTCCTAAATATGGTTGATTAATGATATAAAAACAACATGACTAAATTGAGAATGGTGCCTAGGTGGGATATGGTTAAGGGATGGGACCTTGCATATCTGCCATTTTTGAATTTTTTTTCGATAGATTCATGTTATAAAATGATTTTGGTTATGAGAATATAATGCAAATTTTTTCCTCGGTTCATAGTAGTGTATAGTTTTATGCATTGTAGTACATGAAGTTGTTGACTACTTGCCTTATTTTATAATCCATTATGTTCAAAACTTGAAATTGAGGATCATTTAGGTATTTGTTAGCTTACAATTTGAAAATGATGTATTTTCCTCGTGGTACGTTAATAATTTGAAAAGTGGTTGTGCATTACTCAACATTTACTATAGTTCCAAACAACCCTTAATAAGTATTTTTCTACTTTTAAGGGTATTTTTTTATTTAAAACTTCATTATCAAAGGGTTTATTTCTCATCAAAACTTCATTGTTGAAGGCCAAAATTTTAGACAAAACGTTCTTTGATGGGGAGTATAAGAACTGGAAACGTCAAAAAATATTGGTATGATGGGCAAAGATTAATACAAATTCTAACCTTGGGAGTTGTCTAATCCCTCGACGATTTCATCCGAATGGAGAAATTGTTGGGCCATCTATTTAGGAACCACTTCAAATGTTGGAATTTCCTTTCCCATGCCATCATCGGCCTAACATGCACCATTCAACCCTTAATTGAGACTTGCAGTAGGTGTATTGTGTACATGGGTGGGTTTTATTTCAAATTTGAATTACAAAATGCAGACCTTGTGTACATGGTTGGGTTTTATTATTTGAATCCATAGAATCCAGATCCCGCGGGAGGATGGATGAATTTGAAGCGCTCTTTGCAGCCACTCATGGAAATCCACACACGTTTCTTCAACCTTAGTGAAGGAGAATGTTGGTATTGTAGTTGAACCTTCTTGTCCACGTCCTTATACTATATTTTTGTTGGAGGTGACAACATCAAAAACTACATATAGAACCCTCAGTAACAAAATACTATTGCTCCTTGACACCTAGTTACGTTGTTTCTCAACAAATATGATCAATACTTATTAGTAAGTTGCATATGTTTTTAGTTTTAAATATATGTTTGTGTGTGAACGCTAGTACTCATACAACACTGAAATTACTTATTGGATGATACTTATTCAGACACTTTACACTCTAGGGGAAATGAAATTCATTTTGTTCAACATCTCCACCATGGTATGCACTCCAATATTCTAGCTTCTTAGGTATAATACAACCAATGATGAATGTATGGATATAGATAACAAATTGGCCAAGGAAAATAATGTTGGTGTGAAACCACTGCTTAAACATGGGATGCATACTCACTACAAGGAGATTCACCCCAACTCTATTAATTTTATTCTCTCTGCAATTGAAAAGGGTGAAGCCTAGAGTACGTAGAACAAGAAAGGCGTTCGTTTTTTGTTTTGTGTTAGATATTGTTTGGGATGATGGAGAATACTCTATGTAGGAAATTTATGAGTAATATTGTCATAGAGATAGATCAAATTTTGTATTGGATGAAGGATTTGGGGAGATGAGGTTTGTGTGTTGTAGTCCAAGGGTGTTTAACACAAGTGAAATGTGGAAAATAGAAGGCAAAGGAAGTGGGAGCTAAAAATTGCCAAAAAAATATTTTTGAGGATCCAAATGTGTTGTAATGGGATTTAAATGTTATGTTATAAATCCATTTAATCTCGTCACTTATACTGGGAATACATACATATGCCTCATTAACCTAACGACATTCACTATAGAAAACCTTTATCATATTAAAGTTAAATTTGTTGTCATTTTATAGTTTCATTCCTTTCTTTTTCTTTAGTCCGAGCTATGCATTCTAATTACCCAATGTGATCCAAATAATTAACAAAAGTAATCAATGCCCAATGGTTTATAAAGAAATCATATTCTTATCACTCTTGTCACTGAGGACGATGTTCTTTAAGGCGGGGAGGATGTAACATTTTCTCTGCTACTTTGATTCTTTAGCAACAAAAAAATACAAGGTAAATGTGAATATGCAACTTTTTGGCGAGAAGCTCAAGGTCGATAAAACAATGTAAATATTGATTGTGAATTTCTTAAGTTGTAATTTAAATTAAGTAGATTTAGGAGACTAAAGGATTTGACTCAATTAGACGATAGAGGCATGAATCCACTAGGGGAGAGGATGAGTAGGTCATCTTGATGCCGCAAGCATCTAAAGGAAATTTAATCGACGTGTTGACTTAGAACCTTTAAGTATTTCTCTAAAAGTTAAATATTAATGATAATCTTAAATGATTACTTTAAAACTATTGTTATTATTTTTATTATAAATATTTACCTTAATGTTTATACAGATTCTTGAAAAACAAATATCCTTTAAGCTTCTTGAATAAAATAAGGAAGGATTATGGCAGCAAGTCACCTTAATTAAAAAAATGGGAGCTCATTTTCTTGTACTTTGTTATATATATATATATTTCGATATGTTAATATTAATGAATTAATAGTTTAAAATAATAGTTTTATAATTATAATAACACTATAATTTAAAAATGATTAAGTGTGTATTATAAAATTTATATACATAAATAAGAAATTATAAATGGGCAACTTTATTGGGCAATTTTAACTCTCATAACCAAAGATAGCTTTGTGAAGAGGCTCTTCCCTTTAGAGGTGGTATATATATATATATAAGGGCTTTAAATCATTTAAATATCTATATTTTTTTTCAGATGGAAAGATCCACGGGAAACCCAGCAATACTTCCCCACATTCGTGGATGGTAGAGGTGGTAAACCGCCGACCATCCTAGCAGAAGGCCTAACCCCAAAGGACTCAAGGCTCGAACTCGTGACCTCCCCCGAACCGAGAGAGTGTGTGCACGTCTTACCAATTGAGCTAACCCTATATATATATATATAAGGGCTTTAAATCATTTAAATATATATATAAGGGCTTCAAATCATTTAAAAAAAATTGGTTGAGTCATCGAAAAGGGGATATACCTCTGCGAAGAGGAAAATACCAGGTTTTGATTCCCAAGAATGTTTTTATTTTTGCTTATGAATAATCTTTTTAATGTCTACGTGGCTTGATGGAAATATGGATCCGAGCTAGTAGTGCAAATTTACAAGAATTTGAATTAATGGACCCTTGCTCGTTATTTTATTAATTCTTATAAATATCAGTAAAATGATGGTGAATGAAAGGACACCCTATGGAGATGATGGTTCTACCCTATGGTATATGCAAATGTATTAACCTTGATAGATGCTTGTACATTTCGACGTCCAAGCTTGCTTATGGCGATGATTTTGAAATAATGTATTGCTTGTACACTCTGTAACAACCATTTTTATTTCATTACTATTTTAATTATTTTTGTATAGGATTTAAATCTTGAAGACTCAAGAGAGGGTGTGGCCCGTGAAGGAAAAACCCATGGTCGTACTGTTACTGTAAGTCTCTACCAGGTATTTGTGATGGGACAAGTTTAAAACATCAAGAAAGGGTGTGTCTTGTGAGGGCGTATCTCGAGGTTCACAAACATGTTTGCATTTAATACTCTGCCGCATGTTAAGTATTTTTCGCCTCTTTGCATAGCCTTCATAATAATGTGATTGGTTTCAACCACATTTGGTGATTGTTTGCTTACATGAATATGCACTACACCTACTTAAGTAATGTGATAAAAGATTTGGAAAACATCCAGGGTTTTGTTATTTTATATTGGACATGATTATGAGACATCGAAGCTGAGGAACAACAACAGCTATATTTGTGAAAAAAAACATTGAATATGGAATACCAACTAGAATTTAGGATTTGTGTAAGGAATTCATTGAATTCTCATACACTAAATTAGTTGAACAAGGGTGTGTGCAAGCTAATGAGGGTCTCTTTTGGCACGTTAGATGTAATAGAAAATTGAAAAAACAGGCGTCCATCAACTTACATGGATATTTGGAGACACTTACATAAAGAATCTTTCGATGAGTAAAAAAGATGAAATGTAGGAAATTGAACGACGTTTTCAAATATATAATTTTTTTTATATTGAAAATGTTCTTAACTATATAAAGTTAGATATTTTTTAACAGGCACTTTTTATTTTTGGAACAAATTATAAGGTATATGTTTTTGTGGGTGCGTCCTTTGAGTGATTAAATGATGGAATACACTTACGAAAACTGGTAAACATATATAGAACATATAGTACTATTGCACGACTATTTTTCCAATAATAAAAATAATATTTTTTAATTATCTAAGTGATCAAACCTCTAAAACGGTATGCCAATTGTGGGTGCAGCGTTTGAATGTCTTAATGCAATTATTTGGAAATTGTTTTTTTATAGCATGTAGAGGACAGTGTTTTTTAGCGCATCATACAATTTTTTTTCAAAATGGTTGAGATGCGAAAGAGTTATGGACGAAACAGTAACAATGTGTTTTTTGAATTGAGGAGTGATGACACAAAATAAATAAGAAAAATATAGAAAAAAAAATATATTCTTGTTAAAAATTACATATTTGGAATCTGCAAAAAACCCTATCTGCTTCTAAAATTTCATTAAAAAAATGGAGATGTGCAACATACGGTAACCAACGGCTAAACACGAGCATTTTGAAATTTTTGATATAATGCTCAGTTAACCATGGTTTATCATACTCCAAGGCATAGGCATGATGAATCAAAAAAAAAAGTCTGAAGCAGACACATAGGCATAACAATGCCACACTAGCATGGGTGGAAGTTTGGCCATAGTGGCAATAAACACGCTTGCTTTTTGTTTAAATTCAAATATGTATTACCACCAATGCTAAACGTATGTGTGTTATATTACTGGAAAACGTG
>LPNX011127684.1:131558-218477 GCA_001517045.1 Pseudotsuga menziesii | reverse complement strand
CTACCACTAAAATCCACCCTCCTCTCTCTTTCTCTCTCTCTCTCTTTCTCTCTCTCACACACACATCCTTGTGTATCTCCCTACCACTAACACCCCCGTCCTCCACTCTCTCTCACTTCCTAGCTCATCCAACTACACATAACACCATCCCACATATCTATTCTGAAAGCCTCTCTCTCTCTCTCTCTCTCTCTCTCACTCACTCTTACACACACACACATCCCTTTGTTTCCCCATACCACTAACACCCCCCCTCCTCCACTCTCTGTCACTCCCCAACTCATCCATCTATATACCTAATTCGATAGTAGATTTTAAAACCATACTACCTCACAAATAACCGAGCAAGTGGCAACATATTCTGTCTCGACTGTACTCAGCACCACGCATGACTTCTTCCTGCTAAACCAAGAGATCATACTAGATCTCAAACTGAAGCGACAACTAGAAGCGCTCTTCCTGTCAGTGGTTCTACCTGCCCAATCCAAATAAACATAACCGTGCAGGTTAGTCTTCTGATTCATATCATACTTGATCCCATACTCAACTGTACCCTTCAGATACCTCAATACATGCTTTACAACAACCAGGTGAACATGTCTCGAATCCGTCAGGAACTAGCTTGGTGTGTTCACAACAAAGCATGTGTACGATATCGTATTCGTTAAGCTCATCAATGATCCAATCATCTGATGATACATCATGGCATCAACTGGATTTGATGAAGCATCACATAGTAGCTTCAAGTTTGATACCATAGGGGTGGTCATTGCCTTGCGGTCCAACATTCCATTTTTTTTATGGAGAAAATATTCCTATGGCTTGGGGTGGACCACAACAAACATGATGAGACCATAAATCACATCCATTCTCAAATATGCTATATAAATAAAATAATCCAACAACTAAAGGATAGAAATCATACCTCAATTGGATGTTCAAAGAAGGCCACCATTGAGCTCACAATCAAATGCTTGCTCCCTACAATTTTCCCTCAACAACAAATATATATCCAAGCATAAAATATATTAAATGTTAGCATTCAAACTAGCATAATCCATTTAAACATGTATAAAGAAACTATACCCATGGATACAGATATAAACAATTGCACATGAAACTTGGACAAGAAATGAATATTTCTATTAATCTAAAAATAGAGATACAATGTAACAACCTCTGTCAACACCTCATAGGAACCAAGAAACCAAGTTCCTCCACCTGGGCCTCCACCACTTCAAACCTCCATAGCAAGGAAAGCTCGTAAAGACAATAGAGAGCTTGGGAGATGAACACAAAGAGTTTGATAAAAAAGGACAAAGGGATGTAGACTGAAGTATATAGCAATGGGGAAAATTTTTGCTATAGTTTCCTTACTCTCAAAATTTCTCCTCCTCCAATGCTTCACAATGGCTTAATATATATCCCTCAAATGGGAAATGGAGGGTCGAATCATAGCATTTCTAGGCATATGGAAGGCCAAGGATCAAGCTATTAATTACTTAATGAGAGAAAATCTAAATATATTTTTTTGGAGCACAAAAGCCGATGCACACGGGATGTGATTGTGCAAGATGCATATAAACAAGTTATATAGTTGTTGACCTGCGTGTACCTTCAAAAATGTTTTTTTAACAGGTTAAACTGAAGCATCAAGGATATACTGAGTAATGGGGGTATATTGAGTCTGCATGAGGACAAGGGAAGGCCATAAAGGAATGATGCATAAGGTATGGCAAATCATGCTATAACATAGATCCCACACTGGATTTTTATAAACCATAAGAATTTCTGGGTGTTTTCACACTCTCTACCATAGTTGTTTCACGGGTTATGATTTCTATTGGCTTCACTACTGGGAATGCAACACCCTTCCTGAGAACTATCATCTCGGTTTCTCTACGATGGAATAGGAATCCAGGAAAAAATGACCTTCTATGAGGAATTGAATTCTACTTCAAGTAACTAAACCCATATCATGCCATACAAATTTATGCACTCATTCCACGCTCGATTAAACCTATGAGTTGATTTTTCAGCTAACTTTTTACAACAAAATTAAATAAAGGAAAGGGAATCCACTTGGGTTCTCAATATGACAATTAGAAATAGAGGGTTGATCATCTCACACCCCCTCACCTCTCCTTGGTGGATAAACAAAGCCCCTCATTCTAGTTGCCTCTATAGCCATCTCTTAGACTTTTAATTGCATTATAATTAGTTACATGGTTTTTACATTTTCCATGGCTTATTAGCACATGCCTATGAAATATAAAATACTTTCCTTATAATATGATCATTCACTAGCGGGGCCTTGGCCTTGAAATCTACACTAGGAATTATACATATCATATACACAATATTTACACATCAAGAAAAAAATTCGAGTGCAAAAATGGGTCATTACACCTCTCTATATGCCTCTCTCCCTCTCTTTATCCCTCTCTCCCTCCCCACTCTCTTTATTTCTCTCTCTCTTTATCTCCCTCTCTATCCTCCTCCTCACTCTTCCTCCCTCTATCTATCTCTTTCTTTCCCCCCACCTCTCTATCTCTCTCACCCCCCTCCCCTCCCCCCAACCCACATAGACAGCCTCCCTCTCTCCCTCCCTCCATTTACCTCTATACCCCCCTCCCCTTATCTGTCCCTCTCTATTACCTTTATTCCTCCCCCCCCCTCCTCCCTCCCTCCCTTATCACCCTCTCTCTCTCTCTTTCCCCACCTTCCATCAACTCTCTCCCTCTTCCTCACTCCCCCCAACTCTCTCCTCACCTTCTCCCTATATCTCTCTCCCTCTCTCCCACACAACCACCCCCCTCTTATCATCTCCCTATCTCTCTCCCATTTTCCATATATTCATCCTCTTCTCTCACACCCTCTCTCTCCCAGTCCCACCTATCTCTACTTTCCTCTTCCATCCACCCTCTCCCTCTACCTCTCTCTTCAACTCCCTCTCTCTGTGCCATCTCCCCCACCTTCCCTCCCTCCTTTTATTTCTCTCTCCCCATTCAATCTCCCTCTCGATCTCTTTCTATCTTCCCTACCTCTCTCTGCATTTACCCTTCGCTCTTCCCTATTAATCTGTCACAGTAATATAGGGACTAAACATAAGTCTCATCAAATATTAATAACAATAAGACATTAAAATGGTGTAATAGGGCTACAAAATGTGTAGCTGCTCTATATTTCACACAAAGAATGAGTAATACAATACAAGATCATGCTACAAGCATGAATGACAAAGCAATTCGAATTCCCAAGGAGGTCATTCGAATTGAATGAGTGAGTCTAGCTTAACTGAATGTAAGCCATAGTCAACACTCCAGTTAACCACTGATCAAAACCATAATTGACTCAACTGAGCCCTAACCGAAGTCGGAGTGCAATAAATAACCGAGTCTAACTGAAATTAGGTCAGACACATGTCACAGCAAGCCAATCATCAAGTGGTAGCACATCAATGACTCCAATGAACCCCGATGAGGTTAACTGAAGTGTAACTGAACATCAGAAGTGGTTGGAGGCGCCTTTGTTGACTCCAGTTCATTAAATAATCAATAAATAATCAATTTAATGAAGGAGGGCGCCTTCACTGCTCTGTTTAACTGATTGCAACTATCAGTTAGCAATATGGGGCATTAATGACACTCAGATCACCCCCGGAGTGCTCCAATTAGCCTCCCCGAATGTAGGAGAAGGCTAAGTTAGCCTCCTTGACTGAAGGTAGGCATGGGTGTGATCTAGCTGATGTCATCTAGTGCTCCTCTAATGTCAATTAAGTCAATAATACTTAGGATAGTGGTTTAACTAGGCCAGATTGGCCAAAAAGAGTGTGTATGGTGGTAGATGTCTCCAACACCCCCCCTTAAGCTATACTCAGGAGGAGTTAGAAAACATAAAATGTATAAAAATTCTAGGGCCCCAACAACTAAGGCCATATGTTACCTTGTACAATGCTAAAACTGAAACAATGCTAAAAAAAAACTAAGTGAAGAAAAGAGGGAAAAACCAGTGGGAAAACCCCCCCCTCAAGCTGAACACTGAAAGTAGTCTAAATCACCCTGATGAACTCACCCCCAATAGTGAACGGAGGTAGGTGAACTTCTTTTCTGAAAAGCTCTTAGTGAAGATGTTTGCAATCTACTCATTAGTCGGGCAATTTTGCAAAATGATGGTCCTGTCATGCACTAGCTCTCCGATATAGTGCATGTGTATCTCTACATACTTGGTCCTCTGCCTGGTAACTGGATCTGTGGATATCTTAATAGCACTTTGATTGTCACAAAAAAGGACAGTGTACAAAGTACAACCAAGATCAAACTCTGAAAGAATGTATTGCAACCAAACTGCTTGGATGCAAGCATTCACGACTCCTCGATACTCGACCTCTGCTGAAGATAGTGCTATGGAAGCCTGCTTTTTGCTATACCAACAAATGGGGCCACCACCAAACATGAATACATATTTGGAAGTAGACTTCTGATCAATAGAATCACTCGCCCAATCGGAATCTGTGTATCCAACCAGCTCTAGCTCGGAGTCTGCAGCATAGTGAATGTCGTAGATCCTGGTTCCCTGAATATACTGGAGGATCCTCTTGGCTTCCTTCCAATGAAGATCATGAGGCTGTTGCATGTATCTTGATACAACATTCATGGCATAACAGATATCAGGCTAAGAATGTGTCAAGTACAACAAGCTACAAATCAACTGTCGATAGATAACGCAGTCCATGGGAGGTGTGTTTTTTCCTTCTTCAAGGTTGATCCCTGAAAGGAAAGGGAATGGTGTAGGCATACATTCAGCCATGTTAAACTTGACTAATAGGTTTGATATGTATTTGTACTGAGTAACCATTATCCCATCAGAATTTTGCTCAACTTCGAGCCCCAAAAATTGTTTTAGGAGCCCCAAATCACTCATTTCAAACGCATTATGGAGAGCAGTTTTGATGGCTGAAATAGAAGCAACTGTGCTACCTGTGATCAATAAGTCATCAACATATAAAACAATAATAATCAAATGACCGTCACATTGCTGTAAATACACATTTGGATCTGATCTACACCTTTGGAAGTTTTGCGAAAGGAGGAAGGAATCCATCTTGGAATACCACTCTCTTGGGGCATGTTTTAACCCGTATAGTGACTTCTTTAGCTTGCAAAATAAAGATGGATCAGAGATGTAGCCCTCAGGCTGCTTCATGTATATCTCCTCATGAATATCTCCATTCAAAAATTTTGACTTAACATCCATATGATGCACTTCCCAGTGCTTAGATGCCGAAATTGCCAAAACTAGGCGGATGGAGTCCATTTTTGCCATCGGTGCAAAGGTCTCATGGTAGTCCACACCTTGGACCTGAGAGAAACCTTTTGCCACCAGCCTTGGCTTATATTTGTAGGTGCTATCATCAGCAACAACCTTGTTCTGAAACACCCACTTGCATTGAACCAATTTCCTTCCCAGAGGAAGAGAAACTAACTCCGAGTAGTGTTTTTCTGAAGAGAATTCATCTCTTCATCCATGGCAACTTGCCATCTCGGATCCTTCCGAGCATGGTAGTAGGATTTTGGGTCTGAACTAATCATCAAATAGTAAGTTTCAGACAACAAATTATCATGACAAGATAGTGCAATACCTGCTCTTTGGAAATCAGGCCGGGTTCTCCTCGGATCATCCGGATTTCCAATGTTATCTCCTGCAGAGGAGAGTGTCTGTCGGGCCCATGTGGGAAGATGATTTTGTACTTAAGATTTAGATTCAACGTTTAATGTTTGCTGCACATTGATATCATAAATTAGAGGATCCAAATCAGGGTCATCACCCCCAATTTCATCATCCAAATATTCAATAGAATAGGAAGGAAATTCAGTAGTTTTCTCCTTCACTAGTTTCACCTCCTGAAGAGGCTCATCGAACTTAACACTCCTTTCGATGATGATCTATTTTGTTTTGATATATAGCAGCTTGAAACCTTTTGATTCATCAGGATACCCAATAAACAGACATTCAATGCTTTGCAGTTGCAAATCCCTTTTTTTATCAAGTGGAATCCAGGCCCATGCAGTGGACCCAAACACCCGTAGGTTCGACACATCTGGCTTGTGTTTGAAGTATGCTTCAAAAGGGGTCTTCCCTTTCATGGATAAGTGTGGCACCCTATTCTTAATGTATGCTGAAGCATGCATGGCTTCAGCCCACAAATTTGTAGCCAACTTCTTTGATTCCAACATATAGGTGGTCATCTCCTTGAGAGACCGATTCTTCCTTTTCGCTACTCTGTTCTGCTGGTGAATGTAGGGAATTGAATGTTGGACCTGAATACCACTTTGGGAGAATATGTGTAGAAACTCATTACTGACATACTCCCCGCCATTATCATATCTCAAGATCTTGGTCTTAATCCCAGAGGCATTCTTGATCAAGGCCTTCAGTTCAGAGAATTTTTCACATACTTTAGACTTCTTTTTGAGAAAGAAGACCCATGTGTAACTTGAAAAATCATCACTAAAGGTCGGAAGATACCTTGATCCATTCATGGATGTGACAGGCATCGGACTGTTGATATCATAATGTATCAGCCCCAATATGCATGTAGCCCGGTTTGCCTTCCCTCGATCGTACTTATGCTCAGAGTGTTTTCCAACCACACAGCCCTTGCAAATTCCAGTGGTTTCCTTGATGACCGAGAGGCCTTCAACCATGGAGTTTTTACATAATTTTTGCAAATATTTGAAATTTATATGGCCAAACCTTTCATGCCACAGCCTACTAACTTCATTTCTATGAGTTAGCAGAGCAGTGGGCTTTGCATCCGCCACAAAGTGAGAGAACTCATAGGCTTTTGCATGATGGTTTGCAAGGCCTTTAGCAATGAGTTTCCCAAATTCAAGTTCCGTTATCTCAACATCATTTGGGCTGAAAGAAACTCTGTTGGGCACTCATGTATGTGTCATCTGATAGACACTAAGGATATTTGATGCCAGAGATGGTACATACAAAACATTTGAAAAATAGGCATTCTCAAGATCAACCGTACCTTGTCCTCCTGAAATGATGGCGGAGTCATCTCCCATGTGGATGGGGATGGATTTGCTAGTCTTTAAGGATGAAAAGGAGTCTCTTTCATCCATCATGTGGTTCGAAGCTCCAGAATCAATCAAGAGTGCTTTGGACTTCGAAGTGCTTGCCATGAGGGCATGACCTTTTTCATGTTGTGGTTCCCGATCTTGCTGATCTCTCCTCTGAAATATTTCTGAAAGATTGATGTGATTTCTCTCAAGGAGAGAGGTAGCTTCATCAAGCTTCTTCTTCATGCAGGCATGTTCAGGGTGGAAGCCCTTCCCGTAGTATGAACACTTGACTTTTTTCCTTTCCATGATGCCCTTTCCCTTTGTTCTTCTTTGAGCCGGAAGACTCATCATGCTGCTGGTTTTCAACTTTAGGTTTAGGAGCTTCAAATTTAGTTTTTGGGTTCTTCTACTGCTTTCCTTTACCCTTCAGATCTTTGGGCCCCGAGACGTGGAGGGCTTGATCACGGGAGGATCTGATGATCCCCATCTGGAAAAGCTTATCATGTTCACTTGTTAGGGACTCAATGAAGGCATTGAGTGCAGGCATCTTCCATCCAGGGGTTATGAGATTCCCTACATGGAATGTAGAGACAACAACTGAATAATCAGCTCCAAGTTTGGAGAGTATAGCAAGGATGAGTTGATCATCCTCTTTCTCCACTTTGCATTGCTTCAACAGTAAGACAATGTGCTTGAAATTTGTGAAAAAATCATTTAAGGTCTCGAAATTGGAGTGCTAGAGAGACATCAATTCATTTTCAAGCTGGTAAACTCTCAAATCATCCTGCTTTCCATACAGGGCTTCCAATTTGTCCCAAATTTCTTTTGGAGTCTTCAATCTCGAAAGATGGAAAAGAAGATCCCGAGAAACAGAGAGGCACAAGAATCTGAATGCTTCATCCTTCTTATTCAAGAATCTAGATTTGTCTATTGAAGAACCAGGATCTTCTTCAGTGTTCATGGTGACCCTATAGAGTCCTCTGGAGCGTAGCTGGATCTCCATGTCTCCTTTCCATGAGTGGAAATTGAATGGAGTCAAAAGATCTACGGAAGAAGCCATCTGAATCTGCTGGAGCGAATGCTTTCACCTATCAAAAACCTGAAAATCACAACAAAAGGGGCAATGTAAGGTCGGATAGCCTGCACATTTTATACTTTCATCACACCCAGCATAGTCAATCAAGCAAGCTTGATCAACAAGTTCTTTACTTGGGGTATTAAGTGGTAAGCCTTGGCTTCTAGTGCAGTGCTGGATTTTTGAGCTATTGCTTAATTTTCATGCAAGATCTGTCAAAAACCTTGTTTTTGAGAGATCTGAGTTTTGTCTCGACGTGAGCTCTGATACCATATTAATCTGTCACAGTAATATATGGACTAAACACAAGTCTCATTAAAGATTAATAACAATAAGACATGAAAATGGTGTAATAGGGCTACAAAATGAGTAGCCGCTCTGTATTTCACACAAAGAATGAGTAATACAATACAAGATCATGCTGCAAGCATGAATGACAAAGCAATTCGAATTCCCAAGGAGGTCATTCGAATTGAATGAGTGAGTCTAGCTTAACTGAATGTAATCCATAGTCAACACTCCAGTTAACCACTTATCAAAACCCTAATTGACTCAACTGAGCCCTAACTGAAGTCGGAGTGCAATAAATGACTGAGTCTAACTGAAAGTAGGTCAAACACATGTCACAGCAAGCCAATCATCAAGTTGTAGGGCATCAATGACTCCAATGAACCCCGATGAGGTTAACTGAAGTGTAACTGAACATCAAAAGTGGTTGGAGGCACCTCTGTTGACTCCAGTTCATTAAATGATCAATAAATAATCAATTTAATGAAGGAGGGTGCCTTCACGGCTCTGTTTAACTGATTGTAACCATCAGTTAGCAATATGGGACATTAATGACACTCAGATCACCCCCAGAGTGCTTCAGTTAGCCTCCCCAAATGTAGGAGAAGGCTAAGTTAGCCTCCTTGACTAAACATAGGCATAGGTGTGATCTAGCTGATGTCATCTAGTGCTCCTCTAATGTAAATTAAGTCAATAATACTTAGGATAGTGGTTTAACTAAGCCAAATTGACCAAAAAGAGTGTGTATGGTGGTAAATGTCTCTAACATTCCCTCCTCTTCTCTCTCCACCTCCCTCTTCCCTCTTTCATCCTCCTTCTCCCTCTACCTCTCTATGCCCCATCTCCCCCACCTTCCCTCCCTCCTTTTATATGTCTCTCCTCATTCACTCCCCCTCTCTATCTCTCTCTCTTCCCTACCTCTCTTTTCCTTCCACCTTCTCTCTCTTTCCTCCTCTTCTCTCTCCCTCTATTAAAACAAGAATTACATTAGAGATAATGTTTATTAGTGGATTTCAGTGAATATGGTTTGAGAAGGTGTACTAATAGTAGTTGGCGGCTCGAAATATCTCTTCAATAAGATTTCTATGTGTCTCGAGAATGTAAAACTGTGCCCATAAACTCAATGCAATCTCATCCTATTGAGAGTGTCTTTTAGTTGAAAATATGTGTTTTCTGTTACTTCTCTATGATTTTTTAATTATTATTCTTAGTATTTTTATCCATGCCCTAGTTTTTTTCTTAATTTATTCATGGTATCAGAGCATTTGTGTGTAGAGATTGGGCATTGTCTATTTGATGTTGTGATGGTGGTGAATTGAAAGTGTGTTGTCTATTTCAAGTTGAGTGGGTGTGTGAACTATGAATTGATGCGGAGTGGCTGAATCACATTAGGAGTTTGAGGCTAAAGGGAGTGAAATTCAATATTTGTTGGGTTGTTTCAATTGAGAGACGTAGAGCTTGCTGGTTGGAGAAAAAATGTAGTGAATTTGTTGTCCACAAATATATGGTTCAAGTGAAGCTCATTATAGTGGATTATTGTATTTGAATCTTCCATTGTAAATTAGTTCATTCATAATTTCTTGGTTGTGATGAATGGTTGAATTTGTAAATTTGGATATGGATGTTGATTGAATATTTGCATAAATTTGGTTCAACTAATTCTTTGAGCTTGTGTGTTCATATTTGTATGCGTATCTTCTGGTGATTATATTTGTGTGAAGGAGGTTATTTCATTTATCTATTTATTTTCCACATGGTTATAGATATGGGCATAATTCCTGAAATTAAATTAAAGGAATGATATATAATGAATGGGTTCATAAATAGAACATTTTTTAACAATGAGAAATCAATATGATTTGTTTAGAGGAAGATAATTTCATCCTACTTAACAAAGGGATCTTGAAAAATGGGATCAAAGGAATAAGGAAGCTGGTGCATATAATAAAATTTGTGTATCTAATGTAGTTATTGCTCAAATTAAGCATTTAAGAGATGGCACTGTGATATGGAAGATGCTTAAAAAAATGCTTCATAATACAAGTGATTCATGGATCTTAAATCTCACTAGTGATTTACACAATTTGAAGTTGTCTAATAATCAAGAAATTACACCTCATCTAATGAAGTTGAAAGATATGCAAAATGAATTTAGAGAGTCTTAGCAAAAAATTGGTTCAAAAGGTGTCCGTGCATATTATTCTTCACATCCTTCCTAGTTCTTATCAATCTTTCATTAGAGGGCTTGATACTATTGATAAAATTCCTAGTATTCATATAGTTGATATTACTACCAAGTTATTGCAAGAAGAGCAATGGGTAGAAAAGGAAAGGGAGGCATCTAGTGATGGAAGTCATGCAATTGTCTCCAACAAAAGATCAATCCAATACACAAAGAAATCAAATGATAAGCCAGTTCAATTTTGAAATCATATTGAAGAAAAGAAGCATCGTTATAGATCTAATAACAATTGTCGTTATAATGGAAATTCAGGGCATTATGAAAAGGATTGTCGCAAGAAACAATGGGATATACAACAAAGACAATGTAAGTTTTCTCTTAAAGCTAATGTAATGCACTTTGTGTTTCTCTTAAATCTAATGTCTCAAACACATATGAATGTGTCGTAGATTCTGGTGCAGCTCGTCATATGTCTCATAATAAGGACAAGTTTGTTGTGTTATATATTGAATGAAATAAGGAGATTTTTTATTGGAGATGATATAATATTAGATGTGATTGGAAGTGGATTTTTTTTGTTAATGATGGATTATTTAATAATGTTATGTTGGTTCCCAATCTCAAGTCAAATTTACTCTTTGTGTTTCAAATTACAAATTAAGGTTACAAGGTTGATTTTTATAAAGACAAATGTTTAATTAAATATATTAATAATAATTATAAAGTGGTTGCTTCTATATATGAAGAAAATGGACTTTATAAGTTTGGAAGGTTCACTTGAAATGAAAAGGATTTGGTTGCAAAAGAAAATAACGTGAATAGGTTGTTGCATGTAAGGATGGGTCACTTGAATTATAAATCCCTAATCTAATGAAAATGTTTGAAATGGTGTATATACTACCCAAAATATTTTAAAGGAATGGAATTTGTGAAGGTTGCATGTATGGAAAGAAACATATGGAAAAGTTTATAAAGGTAAATAATGGAGATCCCAGAGTCCAATCCATTTGGCTCATAGTGACCTTATAGGACCATTGGAACATCCTTCCATTTTAGTTTTCAGGTATGTTTTCACATTTATTGATGAGTAAAGTATAAGGATTTGGGTTTATTATATAAATAAAAAAGATGAGGTATTTGAGAAGTTCAAGGAATTCAAGTCCTTTGTAGAAAAACAAAGTGGAAACACATTAAGATCTTAAGGACATGTAATGAAAAAGTGTACGTGAACAAAAGCTTTGATAATTATTGTAAGTATAATGGAATTAAAACAGAGCATAGAGTCCCTTATACACCTCAACAAAATGGTGTATTTGAAAGGAAGAATAGGACTCTTATGGTAATCGCTAGATGTATGCTCCACGCTAGAAATTTAGATCCAAAATTTTGGGCTGAAGTTGTAAATATTGCATCTTATATTATCAATAGGTCACCTACAATTATTGTCAAACATAAGACTCCTAAAGAAGCTTGGAGTGGAAGAAACCCAACTAGAGGTCATTTCAATTTTGTTAGGTGTGATGCATATGTTCATATGCCTAATAAGATGAGGAATAAAGTAGACAAGAAAATCCACAAATGCATTATGGTTGGTTATAGTGAATCATCTAAGGCCTACAGGTTGTATGATCTCGATACAAATGAAATACTTATTAGACGAGATGTGACATTTGATGGAATATACATTTAAAACCTTCCAAATATTCTTCCTCTACTCAAATGCCTTCATTAATTCTTGGTGACCCAATTATTGAAGAAAATTTGGATGAGATGACTAATGAAGCAAATTCTAAATCTTGTGAATAAGAGATTGTTGTTGCAGGTACACAAGATGAAAATGGTGAATTTTCCACAAAAACAAGGAGTATTCAAGAGGCTTATCAAGAAGGTCCAAGGCATCATGCTAACTATGCTCTTATGACTATAGTGATGAATGTTGATGATCCACAGGTATTTCGAGAAGCTCAAGGAAAACCTTAATGGGATGTTGCAATGAAAGATGAATAGGATTGTCTAATGAAGAATCAAAATTGGGAGCTGACTCCTCTTTCATAAGGTAAAAATCTCGCTGGCTTCAAGTAGGTATACAAGACAAAGTTCACCGCCAATGGAAAATTTGAGAAGCATAAGGCCAAGTTGGTTGCAAAATGATACTCACATAAATAAGGTATTGAATATAATGAAGCATTTTCTCTTGTTGCTAAAATGACTACAATTCAAATAGTATTCTCTCTAGTTGTAAAATTTGGTTGGGAAATTCATCAAATGGATGAAAAAGTGTTTCTCTGCAAGTATATTTACATATATGTAACAACCCCTTGGTCTTAGAAAAATTGGCCAATAAATCTTGTTTGTAAGTTAAAGAAATCTTTTTATGCATTGAAGCAAGCTCCTAGAGCTAGGTACTCTAAAATCAATGAGAATTTCTTGAAGGAATAATTCAAGAGAAGTCCTTATGATTTTGATATTCATGTCAAAAATTGTAATGGTCACTATCATACTGGTGACTTACTATATGTAGATGGCTTGCTAATTACAAGCAACAACGTAAGTTGTGTATATGAGTGCAAGGGGCAGTTAAATAAGGTGTTTGATATCACAACCAAATTATGCACTTGATCTATTCAAGAAGTTTAAGATGGAGAATCACAAGGTAGGTTGGACCACTCAAATTAATACAAGGGACATAAGGATAATTGACCAAAGATCTACATCCTCTACCAATGATTATCTTTTTCACTACAATAATTGCCACAATAACCCTATCTTCTTAAAGTCACAACAACTGACATTTTATTGTTGATGACAACTTATATTTGTAGTCATTCAATACCAAGCATGCTAGAAATTCATCTTTATAAGGCATCCATCTTGGTGATTAGAATGGTGTCACCAAGAACATATATAAAAAGTAAATAAACCATCTGGACTATGGGAATCTTGACATCGCTCTTGCATCATTATATCGCCGATTTTGAGAAGTGACTTTGGTTTTAAAAAAATTGATGGTACACTATACATACAAATAGCGAGAATTATTTGTTAGATTTTTAGCATTAAGCTAGCATTACATTAGGATATTTAACTGAGAGAATAACAAGCATGGAAATCAAACACAAGAGACAATGAATACAGTGTTTTTCCTCGGGGAAACCATAAATGGAGAAAATCCCAAAACTTCCTTAGAGATAGAATCAACACCAAAAGTAAAACCCCAAAACAGTAAGATGATCTCTCGATAGCAGTAACCTCTTTCTTCCAAGATCTAATGTCTTCTTCTTCCTCAGCTATGCGCTACAACTGAGTGTGTGATAAATAGAGAGGCTAGCTCTCTATTTATACTAATTCCCGACTTGACAAAACCCTACTAGGGCCGACTTCACTAGGTGAGTCTAACAACTCTAGTGCCCCGAAACTACGGGGACTTTAACCCTTGACCAATAGGAGGGTTACCCACAATGACTTGACATGGCTTATTTACAGTATAGAAACTCTCGATTGGAACATCGGGGCATGACATGACTCAATTACATTACAGACACATTTTGAAATAAACATCGGTGTATAATACATGAGATACATAAGTGAATACATTCCTAAGTTACAATTACATCAACACTCCCTCTTAACTAGGAAGGTATTCTCTCAACACAATTTATCAGCACAAGTCTTCTTCTCTGTATCATCTGGATCATCCTCGAGTTCTTGTCATCTTCAAGTCATATTCATCTGGATCTGGATCATCACTGGAATATCATCACTAGATCTGGATCATCACTGGATCTGGATCATCATCACTGAAATCATCATGGGTGCTATCTCATGATTCTTCTCATCACAGGAAGTTCTACAAAGCTAGCCCTAGTTCATGCTGGGTGTATGCCTAGCCTCCATGTAGGTCTTCTTCAGCGCTTATATCTGACCCTAAGTTAGAATGGCCTGTCCAACACTTACATCTGACCTTGACTCGTCAGAAAGGCACACCCAGCACTCACATCTGACCATGAGAGGAACTTAATCCCCTCACCATGTCAGAATGGCCCAGCCCTTACATCTGACCATGGAAGGAACCTCTTCCTCTCCCATGTCAGAATGTCCCAACCCTTACATCTGACCTACTCATCAGAATGGCTTTGCACTCACATCTGATCATGTGAGAACACATCCCACAGTCATATCAGAATGGCCCCTAGTCCCAGACTGAGCTTTCATGGTAATTGACCAGGTGCCTCCATTCTCCCAGAGAATGGCATTAGCCCTTATATCTGATCAAGTGGGAACCAATCCCTCAATCACATCAGAATGGCCATGTGCTCACATCTGATCATGTAAGACTACATTTTACAGTCGTATATGAAAGGTCCTCAGTCCTAGACCGAGTATTCCTGATAACTGATCAGGCACCTCCATTTCAAGAATGGAAACAACCCTTATATCTGATCATGTAGGAACCAATCCTACAGTCATATCAAAATGGCTCAGCACTCAGATCTGACATGGAAGAAACCAATCCTCTCACCATGACAGAATGACTCAGCCCTTACATCTAAACATGGAAGGAACCAATCCTCTCACCATGTCAGAATGGCTCACAGACTCATCACTTCCCCTTGGAAGGAACCTCGATCTGGAGAACACCAAGCTTCTCCCTGAAGTACTCAAACTTCAATCTGGACAATGGCTTCATCAACACATCAGCTATCTGTTCGTCTGTCACAACATACTGAAGCTTTACTGCTTCGCTCTGCACCATATCCCTGATATAGTGATTCTTGATCTCGATATGCTTTGACTTGTCATGGAACACAGGGTTCTTTGACAACTTCACACAACTCTGGTTGTCGCAATATATAAAAGTAGTATCCAACTGGAGATCAACTAAATCAGATAGTAGCTTCCTAAGCCATACTGCCTCACAACTAGTTGAACAAGCTGTGACATACTCTGATTTAGCTGTACTCAGTGCCACACATGATTGCTTCCTGCTAAATCAAGAGATCACACCTGATCCCATACTGAAGAAACACCCTGAAGTGTTGTTCCTATTGATGGTACTGCCTACCCAATATGAATCAACATAACTCTCTAGGTTAATCTTCTGACTCGCCTCATACTTGAGCCCATAATCAACTGTACCCCTCAGGTACCTCAGAATATGCTTTGCAGCAATCAAATGAACATGTCTCGGATCTATCAGAAATTGGCTCAAGGTGTTCACAGCAAAGCAAATATCTGGTCTCGTGTTCATCAGGTACATCAAGGACCCAATCATTTGACGATACATCGTAGCATCAACCGCTTTTGATGAAGCATCACTCAATAGCTTCATGTTCGATGCCATAGGTGTGTTCATGGCCTTGCAGTCCATCATCCCAAACCTCTTCAGGATCTCTACTGCATACTTCCCTTGTCCGAGGGAGATTCCATCCGCATTCTGCCACACCTCCATGCCTAGAAAATAATGCATCATGCCCAAGTCCTTCATTTTGAACTCGGGAATAAGCTTTCTCTTCGTATCAGCAATCAACCCATCCATACCTGTTACAAACAGATCATCTACATACAGTAGGAGCATCACTGGGTTGCCACCTTCAACCTTGTAGCAAAGGTTGGAATCTGCTTTACTCTTAGTAAAACCCAAACTGGATAGAAAGCTGTCAATTCCACTGTACTATGTCCTCGGTGCCTGTTTCAAACTGTAAAGGGCTTTCTTCAATCTACATACATGAGACTCCCTGTCATGTGTCTCAAAACCGAGTGGCTGCTCCACATACACTTCCTCTTCTACTACACCATTCAAGAAAGCAGTCTTGACATCCATCTGGTGTATCTTCCATTTCATCATTGCAGCCAGAGAAAGTACTGATCTGATGGAAGTGTATCTGGCTATAGGTGAAAAAGTTTCTTCATAATCTATTCCTTCCTTCTGGGAGAAACCACGAGCAACAAATCTTATTTATATTTTTCTATGCTACTGTCTGCAGCATGCTTGATCTTGTAGATCCATTTGGAAGTTACAACAGACTTCATTTCTGGTCTTGGGACAACATCCCAAACATCATTCTTCATGATCGATTAATACTCTTCGATCATAACATCCTTCTATTCATTCCGTTCTGTCGCTTCTTCATAGTTGGAAGGTTCTTTATCGATGAAATCACATAATAATGCTACATATCTGGAGCAGGACCTTGTCCTATTTCTTTCTCTGTGATTCTCTTCTAGAGCCCCATATCTTTTCGCACCTTGGATAGCTTCTCGTACCCAAGCAAGTTTTATCTTATGAGGATTCTTCCCCTGAGGTGGATCTATAGGTTCTTGAGGTTCTTCAAATTATCGATCTTCTTCTTGAGTTTCTTCGTTCATGGTTGTATCATGAATTCTGGGTGCTTCTGCTTCTTCAGGTTCTTCAACAGGTCTCTTTCTGGATTTGTTGTAAGCTGAGTCTTCATCAAATGTCACATCCCTGTTGATGTCGATCTTCTTGAATCTCGGGAAGTATATTCTATAAGCCTTCGAGCTTTTAGAGTATCCCACAAATATACCCTTCTTTCCTGAAGGATCTAATTTTGTCCTCTTCTCTTTTGGAATGTGTATGTACACTGGACAGCTGAATATTCTGAGATGGTTGACTTCTAGTTTCTTGCCGAAAAAGAATTCTCCAGGTGTCTTATTCTCGAGTACTCTGTGTGGAGTACGATTCTTTACATACACCGCTATTCTGGCAGCCTCTGCCCATAAATGCATAGGAAGATCTTGATCATGAAGCATAGCTCTTGCAGCTTCCATGATAGTTATGTTCTTCCTTTTTGCAATCCCATTTTGTTGTGGATTATATGAAGTGGACAACTCCCTCTTAATCCCTGAGTCTTTGCATAACTCTTTGAATTCATTTGATGTGAATTCTCTACCATTATTTGATCGAAAGGTCTTGATCTTCTTTTATGTGTGGTTCTCCATCAAGGTTTTGAATTCCTTGAACTTGCTGAAAACTTCATCTTTGTTCTTCATGAAGTAAATCCATGTCTTTCTAGAAAAGTCATCAATGAAAGAAACATAGTATATATACCCGCTTAGTGAACTTGATGACATTGGTTCGCATACATCGGAGTGGATGATTTCCAAGATTCTTTTTGCTTTGCTCTCGCTACCTGGAAATGTCTTCTTTATATGATTTCCTTTCGCACATCCTTTGCAGACTCCATCACGTTTTGCTTATATTTCTGGAAGACCTTCGACAGCTTTGCTTGCAAGTGGTAGTGCTCTGTAATGCATATGTTCAAGCCTTCTATGCCAAAGTTCATTTGGCTCTACTGTGTCATGGACCAAGGCTTATTCTGGATGGCCCTTCAATTTTTATAGACCTCCTTCTTGTTCCCCAATCACTACTGCATCATCAAAGGTCTTTCCTTTTGGCCATATGAGAATTTGGCCATCTACAAATGCAACCCTCATGTCTTTTGCATCTAATGTAGATATGGAGAGGAGGTTCTTCCTGAGTCCTGGTACAAACAATACATCATTCATTTTCATGGACTTTTCAGAGTTTAGTTTATAAGAGGATTTCCCACTACCTTTTATTGGATACTGGTAGTCATCTCCAAGCTTCACCTTGTGAGGTGATTCATGTTCTGATAGTTTTACAAAAGACTCTTTGAATCCCGTCATATGTTTGGAATCCCCATTGTCTATAGGCCAATGATTGATTCCATGTGTGATGTTTCCTGTGAGAACGAAAATCAAAACATATTCTTCATCACTTAAAGAATCATCACTTTCTTGTTTTTTTCTCTTTGAGGAAGGTTCATCATCTTCTACAACATGAGCATGATGTATTCTCTTGTTGTTTTTCTTCTTGTGAGAGTTTCTTTTTCTTTTAGGACAATCTCTGGCAAACTGTCCTATTTCATCACAAGTATAACATCTGAGTTGATATTTCTTGTAGGAAGAGTGCTTACCTTTAGAATGATGATGATCATGGTCCCTTCTAGGTTTCTTGGATTGAACTGTGAGAGCTTGATCTTCACTTCCCATCTTTTCTTCTCGAGCTGCTATTTAAGCTTCTTCTTGTGAGCATTCTTCCCAAATTCTGCTGAACTTGACTAACTTCTTTCTTGCACAGATCCCTTGAATGAAAGAGTCCCATGTCTTAGGGAGACCATTCAAGGTGGTCATTGCAATCTCAGCATTTTCCACTTCTTCATCTACTGCTTCTACCTGTTCCTTGATCTGAGAGACTCTTTTGAAGTAAGATTGGATGGTCTCTGCATTCTGAATCTTCACATTCTTCAACTAGTTCCTCAAAGTCATTTTCTTGTTTATGTTCTTTCCTTCAAACAATTTGGTTAGGGCATCAAACATAGCTTAAGGTGTTTTTAGGGAGGACACTTGTGGTATGAGGCAATCCTTGATTGAATCCGCAATAATCCTCTTTGCCATAACTAACTTCTTCTTGTGTAAGGCCTTAGCTTCATCTCCCTCTAGAACTGAAACCTCCTCACTAATATAGGAGTCCAACTCATTTTCTTCCAAGACCAGGGAGATCCTATACCTCCAAGCTCAGAAGTTATCAACTCCCTCAAGCTTTTCATCAAGCTTGGTATGATGAGACATCTTAATTGAGAACCTCAAATGGAAATAAAAAATATTAAGATCTTATCAGGTCAAGATGGCGGATCTGGATTTGGAGCTGAAATTATGCAGTGCTGGTTCAGGAGCAGATTAGGGTTTTGCTTTTCCGGAGTTCTGTCCAACCAAATGCTTTGATCTTGATCTCTAACTTCGATTTTGAGGAGGAGATCAATCCAGGCCTGGGCTCACTGAAAAATTCCACTTCTGTGGAAAGCCCTAATTTCCAACAGCAGTGTCGGGTCCAAAACTGAAAAAACTCATATTTGGATTCTGCTTCGATAGAAAGATGCGCCCTAGGGAGGAGAGTTATTCCAACCTTATTTTTCTAAAAATATGTGGAGAAAGATCCACAAAGTAGGAAGCCCTAGTTCCCGTAGCTGCACAGTGTCTTCTTCTCATGTTAGCTCTGATACCATGTTAAATTTTTAACATTAAGTTAGCATTACATTAGGATCTTTAACTGAGAGAATAACAAGCACAACAATCAAACACAAGAGACAATGAACATAGTGTTTTTTCTCGAGGAAACCATAAATAGAGAAAATCCCACAACTTCCTCACAGATAGAATCAAGACCAAAAGCAAAACCCCAAAACAATAAGATGATCTCCCAACAGCAATAACCTCTTTCTTCCTAGCTTCAATGTCTTCTTCTTCCTCAGTTATGCGCTACAACTGAGTGTGAGTGAGTGTGTGATAAATAGAGAGGCTAGCTCTCTATTTATACTAATTCCTGACTTGACAAAACCCTACTAGGGCCGACTTCATTAGGTGAGTCTAACAACCCTAGTGCCCCGAAACTGCGGAGACTTTAACCCTTGACCAATAGGAGGGTTGCCCACAATGACTTGACATGACTTGTTTACATTATAGAAACTCTCGATCGAAACATCGGGACATGACATGACTCAATTACATTACAGACACATCCCAAAATAAACATCGAGGTACAATACATAAGATACATAAGTGAATACATTCCGAAGTTACAATTACATCAACATTCTTCTCTATCTAACGACGACTAAACCAGATATTTTTTTTGCATATGAAATGGTTTCTATATTCATGGCATATGCTCTTCTTGAACACTAGAAGATGACTAAAACCACCTTTAGATACATTAAAGGAAGATATCATCTTGGACTTAAGTATCAATAATAATGGTGGAAAGGTTCAACTCGCTGTGCACACAGAATTTGAACGGGAAAGAGATGTTGAAGACAAAATACCAACTTCGGGATACATTTTTTATATTGATTTGAGAGTAATTTCATGGAGTAGCAAGAAACAAGATACATTTTTTTCATCATTAACAGAGGTTGTATATAAAGGTGCAACATTTGCAACAAAAAAAACAATATGGCTAACAGGTATCTCTGTTGAACTAAATCATCCTCAAACAACAACTACAACTGTATGTTGTGATAATCAAAGCACAATACAATTGACAAAATATCCATTTTTTCATGTAGGGACCAAACATATTGAAATCCATCATCATTATGTTCATGGGAAGACACTAGAAGGAAATATCATATTGAAGTATTGTAAAATAGAAAATGAGGTTGTTGATAGATTTTCTATAGGGCTCAAGAATGCCAAACTTTGCCTATAAATTCAATACAATATGAACCAAATGAGTATGGCTTCCGGTTGCAAATTTATGTCTTGTGTTACTTCTCTATGATTTGTTGTTTATTCTTCTCAATATTTTTATCCATATCTCTATTTGTTGCTTAATTTATCGAGCCTCTCTCTCTCTCCACATCTATCTCTATCTTTCCCCCACCTCTCTCTCTCACCATCTCTCCCTCTCCCATCTTTCCCGTTCCCTATATATGAAGTGGAATGGTAATTAATTAAAACACATGGATTTGGGCTATAATACTCTTTTTATATAAAATAAAAATAAAATGCATTTTCAGATATAATGTTTGTAAAACAAAATGAATATGTCTAAAAACATATTTTACAATTAATGAGGTTACATCACAAACTCTAAATGAATATAAGTTTACAAACATATTTTATTAATATTAATGAGGTTCGATCACAAGCTCTAGATTTAACGAGTCTAACCTATGAAATGCACTCGTTTGATGTAAAACTATAATGAAAACATTTATTTTAACCATTTTTACGCCCTCACCATATCATATTTCTAACCATTAATATAATTAATTTTAATTTAAACTTATGTTAAAAGCAATTTATAATTTCAATTTAGTAAATAATAAATTTAATAAAAATTGAAATCGCACACTATTAGCTCATTTCTTACCCTAAACAAAACATGCAACACAATGAATAATATGGCTTTAGAAGTACACTGAATTCCAAACCCCAAACCCACTTGATATTCGAAACTTATATATTTGATAGGAGGTATAAATATATATCTTTGAATTACAATTTTAATTTTTTAAAATAAAAAACTATGTAGAGTTGCTTTTCAAAATGTATAGTTGATACTTTAAGTATTGGAGGTATAAATATATATCTTTGAATTACAATTTTAATTTTTTAAAATAAAAAACTATGTAGAGTGGCTTTTCAAAATGTAAAAGTATGACACTGCAAGTTCTATTTTATGCAAAGTGCCCAGTGAAAAGCCAGTAACCAAAGTCCAATATACCATTGCGCTTAAATACTTGATAATTTAAACCAGATAGACAAGAGACTCAATAATTTTCCCAAAGGTAGACATGGCTTGCTTAAAACTATGATTCAATAGTTGCCTTTTACTTGTGCTTAAAACTATTTTTTTAGTGATTCCCAGGTGTTTTGGGTACCTTATTTTTTTGTGATGTATGTATGTTTGGATAGGAAAATATTATCTGATATTTTTGTGCTATCTCTGGTGGCATAACTGGAATGACTAAGATGTAAAAGGTTCCTTTGATTCAATGAATACAAGGAATAGTTTTTTCGACCGAAAAAAAACTATTTTCAAATCAAAGTCAAGCATAAAGATAAATTCCTGCGATGTCTGTTCTCTCTGTTCATCGAAGAACAAAGCCGCGTATTCCACGCCACTGGATTTGGTGTTCAGTTTTCCAGTTTACATTTCTAAGCCATTGAAAACCACTATTCTATATGAAATATGGAAAGACAAAATAGGTCATTCCTGGCACATGGCCAACGTACTTGAACAGAAGCCATGCCTGCAGGGACATGGCTTACCTGCTTCCACATGGAATGAACTTCCACTATAACCCATAGCCATGATGAACTTCGACTAGCCCATACCTTTCAAATTCCATTAACAAAATAAAATAGTAATGCATGTAGATTGAACAAGGACTCGGCTTCTACCGAGCATTTTTCAATCACTTACTGGGACAGAATGTGCGTGGAAGGTACAGAACACGCAGAAACTGCAACGAAAATAGAGACTAGGGTAATGGAAGTAGGAATACGCCCTTTGTCCTTCCTCATAAACATGGCCTCCAATACAGGATAACTGATTATCACAATGAAGCTACAGAGAAATATCTGCAAAATCATACCGTCAAGAGCCTGATATCCTTCTCGCATGATTCGCGCTAATCCACCAACCAACGATATCAAGTTTATTAGTGCTAAAGTTGCTAGCGGAATAAACATAACAGACGCCACACCAAACTCCAACATTTCCTCCTCGTATCTTTTAGCTGCTTCGTTGTCCACTACTTTGCTCGTCACTTCGAAGCCTACCTCCGATAAGCCAAGCATCTTGCAAGCTACTTGGATTAAAGCAAACAAGTAGGATGACACCCCTTTCATCATCCACATCCTCTGCTCGTTCAGCCAACTCTTACAAGAACCCCCGATCCACAGAAACTCAATCAGACTGTACCCATATGCAGATGCTGCTAACGATGCAAAGAGAATGCACCACGGATTTGAAGCCTAATCATTGACAACATACATATAGTCATCAGTAATACAAAAGTGGACTCCAAAATGACATTCTTGTTTGATTTGTTCTTGGTTTGTCAAGTAGAAATATAGAAGACTTTATCAAGAAATAAAAATACCTTGGGAAATAGTGATACACCGTTTAGCATGAAGAGGGCAGGAAATAAACCGTAGCAAAGTATGTATAAAGAAGACAGAGCCCATAGACAGAACACACCGTAACACATCCTTAGAGCTTTACTTGTCCGTTGAATCCCATAAACATATGGGCAAAACTTACTCAGGAGAAACTCCAGGTATCCGGCACTCCATCTTTTGGTTTGAATGAGTGTATCATTCAAGTTCACAGGCGCGAAACCCAAAAACGCTTTTCGCCTTGGAGTGCAGTAAATAGATTTCCAGCCTCTGCACTGTATAACGAAACCTGTCAACGCATCTTCCACAGCACAGCCATAAATCATGCCAACCTGCAATTTCATGAAGTTCATTTTCAGCCAAATATATTTAAAATGAAAATTATAAGAGAATTAAAACTACAACTGCAAGTTTGATTTGCCTTTTTGCCCCACAGGGTGTTCTCCTCCCAGCCGCACTTGCCAAGATCCACTGCATCTTTCAGCATCTTCGATGGACTCGCTGGAGCTTTAGAAGTGGAGTTGTCTACAGGTGATTTGGAGCACGCATGCCAGCTTCCTTCACTCCCGCATAAGGCAACCCGGCGGTGAATGCATCCAGTGCCTGCGTACAGTGGACCTTCTAGACCATCCATTCCATTCAATTGGAACTGGAAGTGAAGATTTCCCGGTTAGTTTCAATGTATGTTTGTAGAACGTAATATCCCACAGGTCAAAGGTCCATACAATACTCACATCAAGAACCCTCAAGAGACTGTTTGCATAGAGATCGTTCTTTGTTAGTCCGTGGAAGCATTGAGGGAATTGGACATAGGCGAACTGTTGACCTGTTTTGGGGTCCATGAAAAAACACATGGCTTGACGGAGCGCTTCAGAATTGTTGCTGTACATGTCGCAATCTAGAGTGAGAATGAAGGGAGCATTGCTCATTACCCCAGAGACTCTAATCTGCCATTTACATTACGAACAAGCTGTGATATTAAGTGACCTTAACTAAATTGCATTTATAAACATGTTAATCCACTATTGCTTCGGTATTTTAAAACAGTAAACAGACAAATACTACCAGAACATTAAGAGCTCCGGCCTTGTAATGGTGGGGAATTCCAGGTCGCTTTTCACGGGAGACATATATAAGACTAGGCAGATCATTACCCTCAATGTCCTTGGCCTGTCCGTTCTCTAGTAAAATCTGCGTATACATTCGAAAAATTCGTAGACCAGAAAATGCAATCAACAAATAATCGGTAGAAATATTGGTGATTTCAACTACAGATGTTTAGCACGGCTTCTGTAGATATTCGATCAACAAAGATTCATCAATAAGACTGATGATCACCTGAGCTATACTGGGATGATCTCGACTAGTGCTTCCTAAATTCCAGTCGTTGAACCCCGTGTGTTCTTTCTGTTTGTCTTCTGGAACACTTCCCATCTCCACAGCGTTGTTGATGCGATCCTTCAATTCCATATACATCTTCTGATAGAAATAACAAAACAAAACAAAAGCTGTAAATTAAACCAAATACAGGATGTGGAGTTACAAGTTAAAAAGTAGAAATACAAAATTAATTTGGACGCGGGCTTCATTTAGTTTAACGGTACTGGCTTACCTTTACACGCTTCCATTCTCTAGTGAAGGACAAATTCTCATTTTCCTGAGCACAACATGCCGAGAAATATGCCTCTGGATATCTGTCTTGAATGGAGAAGTTATAACAGAATGGAAGCCAAATCTTTGCAAACCGTGATGCTTCCAAAAGAGCATAAAATGTAAGCTGCGATCCTCCATCATCAGAAACATAACATGACAGTTTTCCTACAGGATAATCGAGAGCCAGTGCGGACAATACTGTATTTATAACAGTCAGTGGAGGTTCTTTGATAGGATCAGCGGTGCATATAAATATATCCACAGGCGGTAGATCGCTCTCAAACCTGACCATTTACACATATTAACTGATATTCATTTGACATGGTATACACAGAAACGTTGCATAAAATCACGTTTAATTCATGGGGTAATTCTGCTGGGCAATAGATGAGCAAGTCATTACCTCTGAGAAAGTCTATCCGGGAAGGCTTTTCGCTCAACTGGCTTCCACCTGAATGCCTGCTCTAAAATCCAACTGTAGGCGAAGCCTAGTTCTGCTGCAAATATCAGAACCCATGGCCAATAATCCTGACTTGGGATATACACAATGCGATAATATATGAGACCAATTATTGCAGAAAAGTGGGCACAGGCATAAACTCTGTATAGGAAGGATTTATTTTCCAGTGTAATATAAAGAGGAAAGTCCTTAGGCACCATCGCTTCAATTATAAAAAATGGAGTAAGACCACGTATGGTTTTGGCTTCCAATTTGTTTTCAGCTGTAGTCATGAATCCGGTAATCGGGATATAAAACTATATTCTCATCTTGGAATTTCACTTGTTTTGTGAATTTTTTTTGGTGGTTCGTAGGGTCAGCCAGAGGCGCTATAGCTGTTTCACAAACTCAACTCCTCGTTATGAGATTTGACTCACAAACTCAACTTTTCACTGTAACATTTGAACATAAAACGTCATAAAAGATCAACTCACAAGCTCAACTTCTCACTATAAGATTTGAACATAAAACTTCATAAAGTTAAACTCATCTATACCTTTGGTGGTTACAATTGTGATAACATATCACTTTCGAAAACGTGTTTGATGTGTAAACCAAACAAAACAAAACCACCGTCCCCTCCATTGTTGAATTTCAAATCCAATCTATTTTGTCAAATTTGACTTCTCGGACATATTTAACAAAGGACAAATCGCCTCCTATGATCTATCTATAAAAAATCAGTGACTGCGCCATTTAGGCTTCACACGTGCCTAAAGACCATAGCTCCCCTTATCATGACGCCATTGTATATGAAACCCTCGCTTCAATCACATGGAGTTTGAATGACTTACGTCGATTCAAAATTTAAGGAAAGAGTTACCCAGCCGTAGCTACAACAAGGCCGGTTGAAAAATGTGATGAAAATACATGGAATGATGGATATATGCATTGAACTAGAGCATCAAATATGTAATCATGTGACTAAATATGTTTGAAAAATGTAGTGAAAGGACAATTATTTACTGGCATAGTCATAAAAAGTGTGATGAAAATATGGAGATATGCATTGAACTAGAGCATACAGCATCAAATATGTAATCATGTGATTAAATATGTATTGAAAGGACAATTATTTATTAGCATAGTTATATGTAGTGGTTGGTTAAAGTTGATAAGTCTAGCCACTTACTTAGTTTTGTGAAGATAAGTTTGTTTTTAAATAAAGACTGGATGCTTATAATTATCCATTTATAGTGGTTGGTGAAAGTTGATAAGCTTAGCCACTTACTTAGTTTTGTGAAAATAGCTTGTCTTTAAACGGAGGCTAGATCCTTATAATTATCCATTTATAGTATAACATGAACATTAAACTAATTAATATAAATATAAAACAAATACTATTTAATAAGCCAAAAAACAAAAAACTTAACTAAAGTTATTTAAATTTTAATAAAAATGCATTTAAGCATAACAAGATAGACAACCATGAAATGAATCTCAACTATACACCTGTTACATTTTTGTTAATCTTGTTGATCTGCTCAAGGAAGTCCAAAATATCAGATAATATCCAAACGTCTATCAGCGTAATTAAAATTGGCATTAAATAAAGGTGAATAATAAATACTCGACACTGTGGTATTTAATGTTGTTCATAGGGATGTAAGCCATTGGATTGATCCACATCCTAGCAACCCTATCATTAAATATTGCGCTGCAAGTTAGTACCTTGTTAGCCTTCAATAAACATCTTGCAATGCAACATTTAATATTTTAGCTGTAAAAATGTGAGTTGTTGTATTTATCATTGGATTTAGATCCAATTGTTCACATACCTATACCGTTGCATATGCTTATTCAAGGCTATTAAAATTTGTCAACAATTAGATCTTGTATTTATGTTTAATTTAAAGATGAGATAAATAAAAAGATTGAAGTTTTGGAGTGCTACTATTTTACAAATAGTTTTAATGGACAAAATCATGTTAAAATCGCCCATAAAGATTAAACATTAATAAATTTTGTCACACAGTAAGGTACATAGTTTTGAGATATTATCACCATAAGAAACATAAGTACAAAGAAATGTAGTGCTATTATTTTACAAATGGTTTTAATGGACAACATCATGTGAAAATTGCCCAAGATGATCATCCATTAATATTTTTTGTCGCATAATAAGGTACATGATTTTGAGTGTGTACACAAAGTGATTATTTAAATTTTGATTTATCTACATACAATGCCAAATCCTTAATGAAGTTAGTAACCAGTATAGATCCATCTTAACTATGGTTCTATCAAGTGCCCAAATGGATCAAGTTCTCTTGAGGTGCAAACCCTTTTTAATTTACAAAAATGTCTAATAAGTATTCGTACTTGGGAGGGAAATAGACAACTTGCTTAAGTAATTTCAAAATAAGGTAAATATTAGTAGGAGAATGAGGTGACTAACATTAATATTATATAATAAAATAGTTTTCCAAAAATTGCTTTGCTTGTCTTTCTTTAAAACTAATAGTGAATATTAAGAGTCCTTAATGAGTAAAATAATCCATATAAAATTTTAAAATCCAAATTTCGACAATAAATTAGAATTTGAAAAACATTTTACAATTAAATGAAGATTTTAAACATATATCTAAATGTTTTTGAGAAATGACTTGTTTTTCTCTATAACTAAAAATAAACATTTACATGTTAGGGTTAACCTTGACTTAAAAATGAGCAACGATGTAAGTGGTTTAAGGCACATGGTTTAGTGGCCAGTGGTTTCTTGTTAGCTGTATTTGCATTTAAAGAACCTTATAAATATGGTTGTAATTTATTTTTTATCACATATTTGATTCGTAACATTATGTTTGCTTAGGTTTTAAGTCAACCAAATTTTAAATTGAAATTTGATATATAATTACATAAATGTGTTTTAGAATTTAGCTAATTTAAAATTAAATTTTATATGTTCTTGGTTTTATAAATTTTATTTATAGTACTCAAGTCAACTGAATTTTACTACTAATAAGATTGTGAGTATTTTCCTAATATAGTTGTATATTTATATGAGTATAATATTTTTATTTTTTTAATTACCAGTATAGATCCATCTTAACTATGACTCTACAAAGCGCCAAGAGGGATCAGAGGGATCAAGTTCTCTTCAAGTGCAAACCATAATGAATATTAAGAGTAGTTAATGAGTAAAATAATCCATATAAAATTTTAAAATCTAGATTTCCACAATAAATTGGAATTTGAAAAACATCCTATCATCAATGAAGATTTTAAACATTTATCCAAATGTTTTTGAGAAATTACTTGTTTTTCTCTATAGTTAAAAATGAACATTTTCATGTTAGGGTTAACCTTGCCTTGGGAATGAGCAAAGATGTAAGTGGTTTAAGGCACATGGTTTTAGTGGCGATCAAGTTCTCTTCAAGTGTAAACCATAATGAATATTAAGAGTAGTTAATGAGTAAAATAATCCATATAAAATTTTAAAATCTAGATTTCCAGAATAAATTGGCATTTGAAAAACATCTTACCATCAATGAAGATTTTAAACATTTATCCAAATGTTTTTGAGAAATTACTTGTTTTTCTCTATAATTAAAAATGAACATTTACATGTTAGGGTTAACGTTGCCTTCGGAATGAGCAAGGATGTAAGTGGTTTAAGGCACATGGTTTTAGTGGCCCGTGGTTTCTTGCTAGTTCTATTTGCATTTAAAAAACCTTATAAATATGTTTGTAATATTCCATTGTAATGTGCCAAAGTGAGTAGGATCATAAATTTATTATTGAAGGTTGGTTTTTTCCCTATGGGGTTTTCTAAGGTAAATCTAGTGTTGTTATTGTAATAAGTATTAGTTTGTAATTTATTTTCTATAACATATTTTATTATTAACATTACAAGTCAACCAATAGTTGTATATTTATATGAGTATAATATTTTTATTTTTTATTTTTTTATTAGTATTATTTTTATTGATTTGACATGTGCCACATCACCCTTACACACAGGATACATCTCTCTCATTTTAAATGTGGCGTAATAAGTAAACATGTTATAAGTTTTTTTTATTTTTTTCTTATTATTATTTATATTGAGCTTATATGTGCTATGTATTTAGCCCATTTGAGCTATAGAAAACGCTCTTACACAAAAATAAGTTTGGTCATATAGTATGCATAGTGAGTGATTATTTAATTAAATTTTGATAGATCTACGTGCCAAATCTTATTATGAAGTTGGTGATAGGTTTTGTCACCTAGCATGTAGGGTTGAGTGATTATTTAGTTAAATTTTAATGTATGTATAGCGACGGATGGGTAGTCTAGTTTTATAATTAATGAGGTTGTTTTCATTTATTATTTTTCAAAACAATTTACAGATGGTTTTAATGGACAACATCATGTGAAAATTGCCCACGATGATTATCGATTAATAAATTTTGTCACATAGTAAGGTACATGATTTGATATTTAGACACTAAGTGATTAATTAAATTTTGATTTAGCCACATGCAATGTCAAATCCTTAATGAAGTTAGTAATAAGTTTTGTCGCATAGCGTGTAGAGTGAGTTATTATTTAATTAAATTTTGATGGATCGGCTTGCAATGGCAAATCTTATTATGAAGTCGGTGATAAGTTTTGTCACCTAGCATGTAGAGTGGGCGATTATTTAGTTAAATTTTAATGGATTCATATGCAATGCCAAGTTTCACATACTTTAATTTGCAAAAACAACTTAATATTATTTGAGGAACATCGTGTTATATTTTATACTAAGATTGTAATTTATGATCTAGTGGGGTCAAGAATAATCAATGTAATTTAGAATATTTTATTTATAAATAAATGAATGATAAGACAACAGCGTAGGGAAGCTGTTAAAAGAGTGTTTACTAGTTAATTGGTGGAGGAGACTGGGTGGAGAGTAAACTGACAAGTGGTAGCATCCTCAAACCACTTCCAACTGTTATAGGTGGCAACTTCCCTATATTTGTGGTCATGATTCTTCAAGAAAGTGGAATGAGAACAAGTGGTTCATTAAATAAAAACTAACCCAAAAGACCTAGGCATCTCTATAAAATTTTCCATTGAAGAAAACTGAGGCTGCTCATTCTAGAGGTGATCATTCAGGGTGAATGAATTTACTCAAGAGAAATTCAATGGAGGGGATTACTGAAGTGAGTTTGAGGGGTTAACTGCTGAGACTGAACTTGTTGCAACTTCTAGGATGAAGTTCATACTGCCGTGAGCAGATTTTAATTACTTAGGTAATTGGACCAATCAGGTGACAGAGGTTTTAAAGTTGTATTCTCCACCCAGTTCTCTGCCAAGAAGACCAGGAACAAGCTCAGGGGTCCTGAGGAAGCATTGTCTGAACTCTCTCCAGGAGTTTGGTTGGGAGGAACAGCCTCCTTAAGCTGTTGTCGTCTTGTCATTAACAGGTTCTATTTCTCTTTATGTTATTATATTTGTTTTCTGTCTTCAGGAAAATGTTTATTAGTTTCTAACTACATGCATGTTAGTATTTTAGGGTTTATGAAAAAAAGGATAACTGTGTAATATTAGACTTGGTAAATTACAGATTATGTTAGAAATAGAAATGAATATGTAAAATTAGAAACAGATAGAATTAGAATTTCCAAACTGTATTTTTCCATGCTTGACTCAAGCAGTAGTACAGCTGGGTGTTTAGGTGAATGAGATGATTATTTTACTTGAATAAAAACTGTAACTAGATTTTACTTCGTTTGCTTATGATTTTTACTATAAAGAAGTATTAAATATTGTATGTATTTATTACTTCAGCTTTACACTAAAAGATAGGTATGGAAAAGAATAGTATACTATTATTAAAATATACAAATCACAATTTAATAATTAAACATAAGTATAGTAAGTAGGCTAACATCTAAAAAGGAAACAGGTAAAAAGTATTTGTAAAACATTTTTATAACATTGAAATTCCAGACACTGTGTGTCTCTGTCTAAGACCGAAGGATACTACTATAATCCTTTTAAAACTACAGAAGTTATTGAAAGATAAATATATTTTATTTTCATGTATGCAACATTAAAACCCTAATTCTTCTTAACTGAGAATTAAAAAACAAACTGTAAAAATCATTAAGGAAATTATTAAATAAACAGAGCTAGTATCGAACTAATATCTGTAAGTAATGCTATTATCTATTATCTATTATCAAACATAGTGAAAAATTTACTAAGTACAATAAAGCTATTATTGAGCTGTAGGGTTTCTATAATAATTAACCCTTTAAAAGCCAAAACCAGAATAAAACATCACCCTTAAAAACATAGTAATCTTCCCATAAGCTATGCATGGAAAATTATCATAATTACATGGTAATAATGAAATATGTTACATATACAAATTATTGATTAAAATAATCCAATAATAATTATGCCTTTTGCAAATACATAATCCTTTATTAAGGAATGGCTTATAGCCTTTAGAGTCAAAGGGTCGAATCATAGGCCTGCTAATAAAACCAAAATGCACAAAATTCTTTTATATTAAACAGTACCAAAATATTTGCTGATAGGAGAACAAAATCCTGTTCACGTTACAACCCCGACTGTTTCACAGTCTTCCTTACTAAAATTTACTGTAAAAACTGAAGTAAACTAGACAAAGGTCGACAAGCCTCTCTGAGTTCAGAGCTGGGCTCTTTTAAAATAAAAACGAAAGCATTTACATTGCTCAGGCCGTAAGGGTAAAAACATCTTTTAAAAACCATTTTACATCACAGCTTCAAGAGCCTTCTTCACCCTGCACGAAGTACCCATAAGGGTTTCTAAAAACATGGACATACAATAAACAAGCTTTAAATCATAACTAACAGAGAATCGAGGCCGTGCATTCAACCATAGGAACCACTTCCAACAACCATAACCTCATGCAAGAAGAATCCTCGATGGAACCGGGGCTTACCAATTGGAAGCCATGAAGAGACTATAGTATGAGCTCGTTCCCTCCCATAGTATTGGAGTCGGTAGCAAGAACCTGCAAATCCAAACCAAAACATTTTAAATATTGGTTTGCATAATATGGTAAAAACCCTTGTAAGGATAATTGAATTAAAAAGAAAAACCGAGATAGGGTAAGTTTTACCTGTTTACTAGAATCGAAATTGAGAAGAGATGGCCACCCAGATCACGTTGGCACTAAACCGAAAGGCAATAACCCTTGAAGTCACCTCTGTGAAGGAGAAGGCGAGAAAACCGACTCAAGTTTACAATGCAGGAGTTATATGTGAGCAGTTGCAAGAGTGAGACAAGTAACGACTTCGGGCCACATTGAGAAACCAACAACCACACTCGTGAAGTATTCTTCAACACACAAGATAACCCAAACCATAAATGACGTTAACCAACAGTCACAATATAGTATTTGCAGGAAAAATGCCCAATGATAAAGGTGGTTACAGGCCTCTCATGGCCGCAAGCTTATAGCTCGGCCAGCAAGAAAGAGAACCCTCGATCTAATAATGCAAAGGAGTAGGGTTTGCATGGTTTTAAGTCAACCAACGAATGGATGAAATCCTATCCACGTGCCCTTCCAAAAATTTCAACAAGTGTGGGTCGAAACCTTAAGTCAGCGCTGCACAAAACATTTTAAAATCTATCATTGAAAATAACCATATGACCTATGATTGCTAATGATAAGAAACATGCCATCGATATATAATATGTCATGGAAATTAAAAAAGTATAGGTTTTAAACCATATAAGATTTGCTTTCCATCATTTCAATTTCATCATAGTAGTTGTTTGGTAGGTAATACTACCCTAGGTTATAACTTAACACAATTGTTATATCTTGAAATACTATTGTACTATAGCTATAATTTGAATAATATGGTTACAACTTGGATACTAATTTATCCTAGAAGTTCTTCATGCTTACAAACAAGTTGAATAAGTATGGCATAGTTGAAGAACTAGTAAAAGGAAGTATGGAATGGTTATAACATAGCTTATGACTATAGTGAAAAGGAAAAGCCTTAAACTTCTCACAACAAAATATTTATGCTGTTAATTAAGGGAGTCTTCAAGAAACCGAAAACTAACATTAATGGAGAATTTCTCATAAAGAGTCTAATAATTCATTGTTAAATTTATAATTGAAAAACATGGGAACATGTTCATGCTTTAAGAGCAGGACACCTTGAATATTGAAGTGAGAATAGCTGCGAGATCACTAAGCAGTTGAAGTAAACTTAAACCAAACCATGAGCTCTATGTTTTCTATGGGAATTTATAAATAATCAGTACTGTAAACACAAGAAAATTAACCATGTACTATAGAATTTTGGAAGATAATCATCATACGACTGAAGGAACTTTGGTAAGTACTTGCTCTTGTATTTTAAACCATTGTTTATGTTTTTTATGGAAAGTAAATATGGCGTTAGTTATAAATACATTTATAAATTTATAACAACGAAGAATAATTTACATTACCTCCTCGAAGACAAACAGCTTAATTAACACTTTCTTAAACTAGCATCTTAACATGCTAGGAAAGTATTTTTTTTCTCGGCGTAATTTTAAATAAACAACTACAGGATCTTACGCTTACCTGCTAAACCTGTAAGAACCAGCAGTCCAATTGAGTTAGCAGAACGCTAAATAAGCCCCGATCTCAAACAAGATTTCTTACCTACTTGACAAAAGTAAATCATCAGTATATCTGGTAGTAGCTAAATGCAAGTCCTTATTCTAACTCTGATGAAATTAAAGTTGTTAATTCATTTATAGTACTAACACGGGTGTTTAAGTTTACATCCTTTACCTTACAGATTCTTTTAATGAAACAAACCCTTGATCTCTTATAAACTGTTTCATTTTCCACTAACCGTTAGCAGTTACTTAGCTGCGACTTTAGACATTTTATGTCACTTTAAAAAAAATTATTTTTTACGAAATTTTGGGTTGTTACACCAAGTGTGTATAGTGACAGATGAGTAGTTTGGTTTTATTATTAATTAGGTTGTTTTCATTTATTATTTTTCAAATCAAATTTTCTAGATATAATTTTGATTATTAATTTTAATGTTTGAAAATGGATTTGAAAAAACTTAATTTTTAAAATTTGATATTGTTTTTATATTATTGGTGAATGAATACGATTTAATATAATATTTATTTAATAATAATAATGGATAAATTAAAATACTCTAACATAAGTTGTTTTTTCATTTTCTTTATAATAAATATTTTAATTGAAAATTGAGACATATGCATAGAGGTAAATGATCTTGTGTTTTCATAAGATATGTACAAAGAAACTGCCTAAATGAAAACTAAAGGAAAATTACAACCTTGATTTAAATTGATCTCTACAATGGAGAGGATTTGTACAACTCTTATTATTGTTGACTCAACAATATCTTAATGGTTGTAAAAACAACGACCAAAAAACCCAAAATTTAATGCCACGATTTGGTATAGTTGAGGGTGTTCCCATGAAGATGGGTAATACTTTGTAGCGAGAGGAGGCAACAGACATGAAAAAACATCCAAGCCCTCTATCGAGATTTCAGTCCCTGAGGCATACTAAGCTAAAGGATAATATATGCCAGGGCATGATGAGGGTCAAACATTATAGATATTATAGCTAAATCTGTGTGAATTTATGATATGAATTGCTTGTTTCTTGAATGTAGCTATGACTTAAAGAATTATAAACCAACTTTGAACATATAACATCATTTCAAAGGAATTTTATAGAATATTATAATGCTTCGAATAAGAATGGATCTGAACTTAGCAAATGGAAACAATTGAAAACATTAGAGGTGTATGCAGGATCATTCTCTAATATTTGATGTAAAAATAAATGTACTGATATTTATTTAAATAATCAAGCAATTTGTAACAAACATTGTAAACATCTCGTGAATTTATATGAATTTGGACAACGTGACATACACAAACAACAAAAAATGAAAACTTCATATACAGTTGTTCACATACACATCCTAAAACTGGACCAAAGGTTAAAGAAAAATGAAATCTATGTTAACAATTTCATATTCAACATTATATGTATTGACAACACAAATAGGGGTTAATTTGTTGCTCAAAGCTTTATTATCATTTCATGAAAGAGTTACAAGGACTGGAATAGGTGTGGTAATACATGAAGGAGGACAATTTACAGAGGAAGAAACATCTATATAATTACTCTACAATATTTATCTCACAAAAATCTATTACAAACAAAAACAAAAGGGTTCATGAACTCAATATTCCCTATAACTCCTCTAAAAATTGCTAGCCTCTAATAATGAAATCATATTAAATTATATAGGCTTCATTATGTAACGAATTATGTTGGTCTTAAACTGCTTTGTAACTTCCTTTTAGGCCCGTCACTTTCAAATTATCCTTGCACCTTCGTAGCATCTTTTTACTCTTTTAACTTTTCTTACTTGAGCCTTTCCTTTTTCCTTTAGTTTGAGACATGTGTCCTCTCATGTATACATTCGATTGTACAATGTGTTGAACACATGGTTGACTTGTTGGTTGGGTCATTTAAGATATTCCTACTTTCTCCATCATCTTATGCATCATCTGAATGTTGAACTATCCTCCTGGTTACATGAAAGCCAAAGGAGTGGGTTGACATGCAAACTATATTGGAACTTGAGAGGTGTGTGGTCCAATTGGATATCCCTGTGATGCGCTAGAGGTATTCCTTGTAGCTTTCCTTTGAGGTGGAAATATGATTTTATAATATTTAGACACTAATTTCCATCTCTTCCCATTAGAATGTTATGAGATTTCAAGGCCTCAATGGCTAACTCAACATCAATGTGCCTATCATATGAAATGGGTCCTAGCAATTTCAATAAACTTTTTAATCGTTCCAGGATTTGGAGATAAATATTGATCCTATCATTAACTTGATCTCCGATTATTACTCCTTACAATACGTCAATTTGGGTTACTTCATTTCTTTTATGCATCAACTTTGCTTGTTGGGTAAATTTCTCCATTCCCATCCCTGGGGTGTGGAAATCCTAGTTTTGTGACCTCATTGAACATTATTTTGAAAGTAGATATGTTATAATCTAAGGATCTTATATTGTTTTGGGTTCTTTTTAGCAAAGTTTGTTTCAATCAGTTGTCTGGCCACTTTAAATAGTTGTGTTATGTCTGTGATTTGCAACCCTTCCAATTTCCTTTTAGTTTTGTTGTTCAAACAATCAACCACTTATTATGCTTGCTTGGACATGGTCCTTAGCTCTATTTCAACTCTATTATCCTCTTCTTTGGTCAATTTATATGTTTCCAACTCATATTGGATCTATTCATAGTGGTCCCATTTTTTCATTAATAGTTGGGATATTATATTCCATAGGGATTGATTTTCTCTTCTAAGTAGGTGCTCCCCCTCAACATCCAAATTGAGATTCGTGATTTGAATTTTAAGTTCATTCACATCAAATTCTAGTTCTTCAATGGAATCCTCCTTTTTACTAATTTCACCTTCTAACTCCAAAATCCTTTCATCTTTTTTACTCACTTCAGTTTCCAACTCTTTGATCTTTCTATCTTTGTCACCTAAATCCTGAGTTGGATGTTGATTTGGGGCGTCTTCCTTCATTATATCAATCACTTCTATGTATGTAACTTGATTTTCTGCTCCTTTGTACTATGATATTCTTCTATTGTTGGTTTCTCTTCTTCTTTTACCCTGGGAGGTGATACTTGAGCATTGGGATTAGGGCTAAGGGATGTCTTCTTCAATTTCATGGATGAAATATGCATTTGCAACTCATTTATCTACCTTTAACTCTCATCTTCTATATTTTTATATTCCACCTTACTTGCATATTCTTCTCTTTCTATATTTGTGACTTGCTTTAGTTTAGGAGTACTATATTATCCATATTAGTATGCAATCAGATAAGTCGTCGATTAGGAACATGCATACACCAGTCTCTGATCTACTCCAATACTTGGATAAGTTCATCGAACAAACTCGGGCACTTCTATCCAAAAATGCGTTCATACAGAGGAGGGAAGAAATGCGGCGGAGAGACTTCAGAGTTTACCCTCTCCCTTTGGTCAAGCATAGAACCATTTCCTATATTTATAATTTGAATATGAAAGGCAAGTGAAGCATTCTTTTAAAAAAAACATGGAGACCTGTCTCCTTGAAAGTTCAGTTAAAGTGTTGTCTAAGGGTCTCTAAAGCCATCTAAGAAAATGATTCTTCTGAATGTTGTATTTTCGAAAGAATTTCCCCTAATTGTATGTGACTTATATCATTTTTGTGTTTACATTTTTTTTTCCTCTCTACATATCTAGGGATTCTCATTGTTCCTATAATTCTTTAAGAATATCCATATGCAAAGGCATACTAGATACGATAAATAAATAATTGAACAAAACACCCTTTTTTTCTTAACAGAAAAATCTGCTAATCTAAATCCAAAAGAAAGGACGAAATTCTCACTGCAACCAACCATTGATAAAGTACCAAAAGCGAACATGGACACCACTTACCTCAAATCAATAAGGCACCTAGGCCAACGAAACACCTTTGAAAAATGTATTAGTGTTACATAAAAAAACAATAAGGAAACTAAATGATAATGATGCTAGATTTCTCAATTCGTAGTTCTTTCCGTTGATAGTAAAATTCAAATGGAAATCGCTCCCAACAATGCCCAAAACCACTTATTCTTCATGTACTGGGAAGCTCTATTGTTGTTGTCCATTTGAATTGACCCGCTAGGTTGTCCCCCTAATAAAGTTGAATATTTCAATTTACAGCAGATGGTATGTTCTAATGTATATATGTTTCCAGTATCACTTAATAAGGGTAAGTCAATGGATCAGGTTGATAGGAAAAATCAATTTAATTCAATCCACCGAAGTCACAAAACCAACTAGTCCACATAAGTTTATAGATTCATATCGAGATGCATTAGATACTCCAGTTTTATATCCAGCAGTAGATGCAGTAGCCTTAGCCGTTGTTTGTGTTGATCCTGTAGATCCAGATGCAAAGCTAGTAGTAGATCCTATTAATTCAATATATTAGACTGAGTTAGTTGATTAATTCGTCGATGAAACAACAGTTGATCTAGCAGCAAATCCTTTTTCTGTTGTGAATTGAGTTATTGATTATGCTAGTGATCCAATTGATCTAGTTGATCCAGTTGCTCTTGCTTTCCATCTCTCTAGAAATGGCCACAACATACATAGAGGGATATTGGATCTAGTAGCAAGGGGATAAGCAACGACAAACAAATTGGACTAGGGTCAGCCACTACGCTATACTGCTCGTACGAGCTCGGGCTCATAAGAGAAATCTCACTCAAGCCATAACTGATCTGGAATGGCTTGCTAAAAAATTCTTCAAAATTCAATTATATCATTCTTACAAAAAACCACCCCCAAAAGTCAAATTCTCATGACTTGTGAGGGTTTTTTTTTAAACTGCCCCCAAAAGTCAAATTCTCAATAATTTTGAGGGGGGTTTTTAGGAACCTCCCCCAAAGACCTATTTTTTTTTTGTTTTTTGGTCCAGGGGGGTACAAAAATCGTTGCAAGCTAAAACCGCTCCTAAAAGGGTGATTTGTTGTAGTGAGTCTGAATTGGGTGGGTGGTGGGAATATTTAGCTACTTCCTTAGATGTGTAATTTCATTATCCTTTTGTTGCATGAGTGATCTAACATGGGATTCATCTACTAGATTAGCCCATAAGGCTAGGATCTTTTCCTCTAGCTCTTTAATGGTGACTTTCTTGGCTCTAGTAGTCCATTTTTTAACTTTCCATAATTGTTCAAATTCATCTAGAGATGCTCTCAATTTCCTCTCTGTTTTAGTTGATTTTACCACCTCTATTCATACGATGTCACTAGAATGTCCTTAAAAATCCAACTTGTCTAACCTTTCAAATTGCTTGATGTCCACTCTATTCTCCTTTTCTCTCTAATCACTTAGATTAGTGGGCCTTTTCACTTTAGGATATATAGTAGAGAATATGAAGGTGTCCTCCTAATGACCTGCCACTGTGAGTAGCCTCTTTTTAGCTGTTGGTATCTTTTGCCTGGCATCATTTACTCTTTTCATACTTTTCTCTATTATCCCCCACACCTTGTTTGAAGATATGTTTTTACTTATATAGGGCCTGATGGAGGGGATGCTTGCAACCCCTGAGACACTATGAAATCCAAATAGGAGTAGTGATTATATCTAATTGGAAGTCCTCTTATACTAGTTGATGGTTGTGGTATCAATTCTTTCGACTCCTTGGGTAGCTCTTTAGCTTCACCCTTCTCAACTACTACTTGTTATATCCCCTCAAATTTTGATCTATATTTATTTGTCTAATATCTGTCAGGAGATCCTATGCTCCTCTATTTTACCCTATCAATTGTTCTGATGTATTATGTTCTTCAATGGCTCTCTGAGTATTTAGAGTCTCCTCCGAGCTTTCCTTGTTTGTTATATTCTTCCAATAAGGCCTACACAAACACTCATATGGGAAATTATTATTTGCTACTCTATTATTGGATATGAACTACTAAGGGTCATAGGATCCTTTCTCATATTTATCAAGGTTCAGTTGGATTAGGAAACTTTCCATATATTTTTGTGCATTTAACCTTCTTATCTGGAAAGGTCCTACATCTTTAGGTAGGAAGAATGTCCTATGCTACCTGAAATGTCTTAAATTCATATCATCAAATATGAACCTATGTCTTACATATCCCATTGCCAAAATTCTTAGTGTAAGGAAAACTAGAAGCTTGTAGGGTTCTTCCTAAAAAACATATATTCTTATAACTATGTATTCCTCGTATAAGAACCAGTCCCCTACTCTCATGTCAGGGCTAAAATGTAATAGGATTTTTCCTTATGTAACTATCTTTGGGGGAGTAGAGTTATGTATCAACATATAAACTCTCTTCATGACTTCATTGGTGAATTCCATGCAGTTAGAGTTTCATTTCTTCCTAAAAATAAGCTCTTCCAGTCATACACAAGGAGTTGATCTCCGCTTTCATCTGAAATATTCAAGTTCAAGCATATTCAATTCTTATAATTATGTTATCTAAACATAAATAACATGTAGGAAAGATACTTAAGCAACTCCAATGATGAAAACTATTCTAAATGTTCATGAATTTCCTAGGCTAGGAAATTGTAGGGGGACATGGCACTGCTTATAAACCACTTCCATTTTTTTCTACTTGCTTGTGTTCTTCTTTCTCGAACAAGCCATGGGTGGAGAAACCTAGAATCCCACTGTCTTTGTTGCTTATTTGGCTTTGGGCATTGTCAGGTATTTTTACATGCTATGTTTATTTAATTTTATGGTTATCGAAGGATTTTTGTAGGGTTGACATTGTATTTTGTAGATATTATAATATGCCTCATTACTCTTCTACTAGCTCTGCCATAGTTTTGAAGCCTTGCTTTCACGGATTTAAAAACTTGAAGCAATGTCTTGAAATCACTGCATTCTGAACACTTTTTAATTTTTGCATGGAAATATATCATGAATAGTAGGATTGGGTTTTAATTAGGTTTGGATGAATGTAGATAATGTTTGGTTGAATAAATATTTTTTTACCAACTTGGAACACACATTTTCATTCCATATAGAGTGGCAAGTATTTTCTAGAACAGTTCCAAGTGCATTGAAATAAACAATAAACAATTCATTTTTTAACCTTCTAACTTGGTAAGGTGTATGCATAAATGAGACGTTGGTGGGACCTTGTAATAGCATGGATATATAAATGAGGATTGAAGTTTTGGTGGTCCCTTGTATTAATATTGATTCTATTTTCTTGGTGATGAAAAATTTCGTTGTTGTTTTCTAAGAATATTCCTAGAGTATGATGAATTTCTATGTATGTGATAGTTAGAGTGAGGTACTAGACTACCAACAAAAGAGGGCTTTCTATGTGATGATTTATTAATATTTATACCCTATTCAATACTTTGTGTATATGTTTTCCTATTACTATCTATGGTTTTATACTTTATCAAAAACTTCACCTACGCTTCACAATATTTTATATTTTAGTAAAATATTTGTTAGGACTCTACAAGGATTTATAATTTGATGAAAGATTCACTAAGATTTTACTATGTTTTATAATTTAGTGATAGTTTTGACAAGATTTTACAAGATTATATAATTCAATGAGGGATTCGTAAAATAATTAGATATACATATTATAACATTGATAATATAGCCTTCATATTTTCCTATATATCATGGGGTTTCACCCATTAATATACATAGAAATTTAGGGGGGATTCCTAAAATTTTCCCTGATGTACACAACAATTATCCATGTATTGATCAAGTACCCTCTAGGCCAATATCCACTTTCTATTTTGAGATCCATATTCTTGTGGGGTTTGACCCTTCGAATTTGGTGAGATCGAATTTTAGGATTTTACGCAACATGTGAGTTAGTAGATCACTAATAAGTGGAATGAAGTGAGGACCATGGGGATTGGATGAATTAAATACTTTCTCATCAGAAGGTTATTTGATCTCTAGGTATCCTAAAGATGATTAAGGAAAGAGTGTCATTAACTAGGTAATCTCATCATAAAGTGAATCAAATTTGGTAAGATTGCCACGATTCTCATCAAGATTTTGTTGAGTAGAGGAGTGCTTGTGGTTTAACTTGCGTTTTAACTAATCATATAGTTTTTTCAGGTGGAAATGTTTTTGGGAGAGCTTACCTCCTCCAGTATTAGCCATTGGAGGAAATGGATATTAAAAAAGGGGTACAAAAGAGTGGTACCAAGTCGATGAGCACAACGCAAAAATTCTAATGAAATAAGGGTGTGGGAAGACCATATATATATAACCGGTATTATAAGGTCCTAACTATAATGGAGTGTCTGGGGATTTAGCTCTTTGATATTCCTGTAGGATCTAATAGTAGTACATGATCCAATCTCTGCGGGAACTAGTTAAGGAAGCTCTACATTTTGGGGATTCACAATGTGAATGTATGACATGTCACCTTTGTTTGTATGAAATTAAAGAATATGCCTAATTTCAATAGATATTAAGGAAATCCCATTCTGAAAACACATTTCCGATTGAAAACCCCTATTTTCATTAGATATCCTAGGTATCCATTTTTTCCTTAACATTTTTAATACCCCTTTTTATTTTTACCCTTAGTATGGTGACATAAGACAACCCTTAAAACCCCTAGAAACATTAGAGGGTGAAATATTAAATAACGGTGAGAGAAAATATTTCAGGATGGGAAACAAACCCATGAACACATGTTGACTTCATACATAGTCATTTTAATCAAATTCACACCATCTTCCCTCATAGATCAAACGTATTCAAACACCACTTTAATTGCAAACAAAATCATAGTCACATTACCTTCACATATATATCATACATATTAAAACAATATTATGATTTCATATACAATTAGTTTGATACCAACTTTAGACATAGCGCACATATTCAAACACCCCAATACCCTATTCAAACCCCTAGATACAAAATTTAAACCCCCTTAATATCTATATGTTTTTAATATATTAAAAATACCTCTTGAGCCCTATATACTAGGGAATATATTGCTCCCATTTTTTTTAGTATTAAATCCTCCAATATGAACTCGCATAATATAATATTACCTTCTTAGTGAACCCCCCATGGCTCGACAATGCCCTTAGTCATACCACCTGACTACCCAAGTACTAGAGAGTCATCTTCTTGAGTGTTGTGCTTAGTGTGGCTATAAAAGAAAGATGTTCAATTGGATTATCTAAAGTTGGTTAAAGGTTTCCTAGGAAACTTTTGATATATATGAGGGTATGTGAAAGTGAAATTCCATATACAGGTCATGTGTGATGTGGTAATACTTGAAGGGGTATCCACAAAGGTTCCAATGGTGTCCAACAAATGTGACCACCTACCAAATGTATTATCTGCATGTATGCTTTCCCAACCATGATTTTACTTGTTGAATGACATATCATTATGTAATTTATAAATTCCAGAACATATCTCTATCCTTAAAAAAAACTATAAATTTTCAACTCAAGAAAGTGTACCTTAATCTCTATACTAGATCTTATGTACCTTAATAGAATAATTGGAAATTCATAGCATAAAGTACAAAATAAAGAAAAAATGAAGTATGAAAAGACATAATTACCAAAACAATAAACAATCATAGATAACAAAATATCAAAATATCAATATCTTTATTGATGAAAGCAATGTTCACTTGGATCTTCGAGGAGGAAACCTTCAAATGAATCCATCCTCCAATTACAAAATGTTGCACAATACATCTTGTTTCATTACTTCTACTGCTATATATAGTTTCTGGTGAATGAGCTTTCTAGTAGGAAAAGCCTTCTATAAGCCATCTTAGTGAAGGAATTTTCTAGTAGGTGGAACCTTATAGTAAGTCTTCTTACAAATATTTATTTCACAATATAGAGACATTCTAATAAGTGGAACCTTCTAGTAAGTATTTTTTAAATATTTATTTCACAGTATATGTACTTTATTCAATTTATTTAATATATATGGCATCAATACATAACAACCTATCTATTAAGGGATTAGGGTAGAAAACTAACATTTGTCAGCAACACTTGCAAAAATGGGAATAAATAAACCCTTAGACCTTGACTTCAAATCCACCTTCCCTTTGGGTTTCCATATTGAATTTATACACCAGTTTAAAGTCTTTTACAAGTTCTGAAATCCCATGAACTTCCCTATGAATGCATGACTTTTCATATATAGAATTTAATCCCCAACCCTTGCTAATGTAACTTTGAATTCATCAATTTTTATTTCTTTTATAGACATCCTCTAGGTTTAATATTGTTTTTGTTGCTTATATCTTTAGTACTATTGTTTTTTCTCTATCACTCTACACTTTTTTCCATGGTATAAACCTTCCCTTTCCTACACCCACCATTACCTTATATCTTCTTGACTCCCTTGATAAAATATTCTTTAATAAGAGGGGTTCCATTTGACTCATGAGTTCATTTCTTTCCATTAACTATCACATTGCCTTTTCCCTTATATTAGTGTATTTTCTATTATTCTTGTCATATCCTTTTCCATATATTCCATACCTGTCACCCCCAACCTTCGTAGTCTATATCTAAACTTCTTCTCATCCTTTTCCATATCTTCCATACCTGTCACCTCCAACCTTTGTAGTCTATATCTAAACTTCTTCTCTTGTAGTAAAACTTAGCAAACGTTACTTGACCATCACTACCACATTCTTCCAACACTTAAGAGACTGTTGGGTGGGAGGTAAATTCAACTTTATTTTACATAAATTTGGTGACAAAAATTTGATTAATCAAATTCTCCACATTAAAATTTATTAGTAATAATTGACTTCACATAGTATTGACCATACGACTATCTAATCAACAACTACCTAATATAAATACCAAACACAACATACAATATGAATTTAAAACCACCATACGAGTTCCAAATTCACTTGAATCTCAATGTGGTAGTGTATAAGAACTAGTATATTTTAATAATATGGGATTTGACCTATTGTTGTAAAGGAATGTTTCCTATGGCTAGGGTTTAAGAGGCCATCAATGTACTGGGGTTGAAAGAGAGATGCAAATGGTTCTACAAGTATATATAAGCAAGATTCAGAGATTACAATGGTTCATACCTTGACAAATGAAGGTTGATCCAAGAAGCCCTTCAATCCTTCTCTTGCTCCTCTTGCTCCTCTTGCCCCAAGAGACCTTCAAAACAAGTTATGCCTTCCTCAAACCAAATAGACTATATGAAAGGAGATTATATTCAATGAAACATGAAAACATGATTTGATAAATAACATCATACAATCATAATCAAAGATTCAATCACACATTGAACAATTATTTGGGAAGAAGAAGGACATCACATCTTTATTAATCTTGAAAACAAGTACAAATATACCTTCTCTTCAAGTTCGGCACCTCACGAAACCTTGATTCGGTTATGTTGCTTCTCTTCTCCAAGGAACTCAACCTCCAAGCTCTGCAACATAAGGGGAAAGCTTCTAGGGCAAAGATATGGGAAAAGAGAGCTCCAAATCCTCCAGCATAACAATGAAATGATTCTAGTCCCCTCTCATGGACCTCCCTACCTCTATTTATATGCTTTATGAAGAGTTAGGGTCGAAGACAAAGTAGTTACAGATGAAGGAGTCAGTTGCATAACTACCCAAACTACCCGAATTTCAAAATACATATTTTTTTGACATTTTCAGGAGGCGTACGCATGTTGCGGAGACAACAGTTGCGTATGCAGGAGGTATACATGGGTTACAATGCAAAAAGTCACGTATTTAAGGCATACACAAGTATTATATATAGCAACTCGTGTACATACGCAGGTTTCCTCAAAGGAACTCATGTACACATAAAAAATTCTCATTTTTAGGGTATTTCTAGGCATTTTTAGACTTTTGTGTCTTCTGAAAAGTTTTAGCTAACTAAAATATATTTCCAATGGTATAGAGATGAGGTCAAATGGAGTTACATATCTCAAGACATGGTTCCTCCAAGTTAGGTGTTTTTTCAGTGACTTTCATGAAGTGTCATCATGGAAGTGTCGACATGCGACGAAATCATGGGAAAGTGGTCACAGGAAGAGATGTGTCATTTTGAGCTATAATAGACGCCCCCTAATGTATGAGGTTATAGGGGAAGACGATAGCCAAAATACATTATAAAGGAAACAACTGAGTATGGAGAGAGCAGAGAATCCAAGATCAAAAGGCTCAAACAAAGGTACCTGAAAGAGAGATAAATGTTAGACAAAAACTGATCTCTAGGATAGACAAGTCCATATACAAATCATCGCTATAAATATACAGGAGGATCCAACATATGTATAACTGATGAAACTATCATGGTCGCTCAATATGCAAAAAGGCACCATATCAAATCTAAAGGAGTCATGTCCACAAATGAACAAGGTGGATCCATGCTCAACAATCGATCATAGCCACAAGAATACAAAGTGGATCTACATCTCAGCAAAATGTCATATAAAATGTAACAAGGTCTTGCGCAGCTTGGGAAATAGCAAAAATGATGATGTTATTGTCAGCCCAAGGTCTTCAATCCAAACCGCCCAAAAGGTGCGAATCCTAACCATGTGAATAAAGGAGTTGAAGTCGAACATGGAGGAAACCGTTTGATTACCGGTCAATAATGAGAACCGTTAACAAACGCGAGGGAAACCACCATTAATGAAAATGGTCCCCAAGGCACCTAGTACATTCTAACAAGTGTGAATACAAGGACTTGAAGTCGAACACTTGAAGAATCCATCGAGTATGAGACATTAAGATATTACCACTACCCAATAGCGAGGGAAATTGCCACTGATGACTACAATCCCCAAGGTACTGTCATAAAAATCTAAATCTCATTCAAGGCAACTGCAGAATGGCCGACAAAGGTTTAATCCTTAAACAGTCAGCACGACACATAAATGACTTAGGCAGCTTTTGACACAAAAGGAACCAACGACAAAAATCTACAATGTAGGAGACATTGATAGATTCCCCATATAATTGGAAAAGAAACCAACTGGAGGAGTAAGAAAATTTGAATCGGGATAAGGCCAAAATACTAGGACCCAACTGTTGATAGACTCAAAACTGGTGCTTTGTTCAAAGAAACACGACATGCTTCCATGATGTAAAAAACATGTGAATGAACTTCCCTTCCCCTCTTTCTTGTAAAGGTTTAACGAGTCCAAGAAATCAAACTCGGGACCAACTTCATTTTTGGCAAGCTCAAAGAAGAGACAGAAGAATGCTTGATAAAGCATTGATTCATGGATTTTATGAGTCCAAACTAGTACATGCTCTACGATGTTTTCATAGTTTAGAGAGTCTGAAAACTCCAAAGAAGACTCCAGGGGGGTGCTTTTTCATCCAATTTAGTCTCCTAAGGCCATAAAAGTACAAAACAAACCACAAAAGAACTCTCTTAGCTTCCGAAGAAGTAAGGCGCACCTTTTTCGTATTTAGTCAAGAATGTCCGAAAAAGGTTAAATTACCACCTACCCAACGCTCCTTCAAAAGCAACATATAGCCTGAGTTTTACGAGTGTGAAGGAAGGCAAGATCACTCGGAAAGATCCATTTGATTACGAGAAATGGGGCTTACAACAATAAACTCGATGCTTTGTTCTTTAGGGTTTAATGAGCATGACATAGACATAAAGTACACTCGAAATATTTTTCATGTTTTGGTCTAGAGCACAAAAAAGAGAAAACTAAGCTCATACCAAGTGTTCCTTTTCCGTAAGTTTAGTCCCTCAGGTCTAGAAAAGCGATAAACTGATGCCTGAGAATACTCTTCTCAATTTCGTAGAAAAGAGAGTGTTCCTTTCTCGTATTGTTCCACATGGTCCGAGAAAGTAATAACCTACCACCAATGTGGATGCCCATTCACATATTCTTAATGAGCCTAAACGAACAAGTTTACTCAGCAATCAAGTCTATTTTGAGGAGTCAGACCTGGGCCTAAAGAAACTCAATATTTTTCCCATGAAATTTTAACGAGTCCGAAAAAGTCAACTCGTGGCCTCCTTACTGTTTTTAACGAGCTCGAAGGAGAGCAGAAACAATGCTTTAAATGCGAGGAGACGAGTTTCATAGCCAGGTGAAACTAGTTCCAAGCGCAAGGAAAAAACCTATGCATAATGCAAGGAACATGAGCAAGATAAAGACACTCGAGGAAGGTCTCCTCAAGGTAAAGGGTGTCAAATTGCAAAGGCAAAATGATACAAGTCTTAGCGACGATGAGAACAAAGATGAGGGATTATACAAAAAGCTAAAAGTGTGGAAGCCGGCATCAGGCTCATAAGTGCGAGCAGGGAACATGCAAATGCAGTTACAACTTGAACAACAAGACAAGGCCAGTAAACAGTTGTGAATCCAACTAAGAATCCTGTCTCCAAGAAACAACAGCATCCGGATCATATTTAGAAGAAAATTTCTGATACAGGTCACATTGGTAGAAACACATGTGACTTTGCTATCTTCTACAAAAGGTAAAGTCAAGGAAGAATCGACTGAAGAGGATTCTATAGCACCAAGGCTCAAGGGTTTATAATCAGTAACATCAACCTCAGAAGGAGAGAAAAAATCAACAAGGGAGATAGAGTCTGCAGGAACAAACTCAGTATCACAGAAGTTGAAAAATTCATAAGAAAAATCAAAGTCATCAGGATCACTAACTTGCTGTTCACAAGGAGAGTTCAAAGACTCAATAAGACCAACATAAGAAGAAAGGTTAGGATTACTAGGAAAATCAGGGTTAGACTTAGTCACAATTAAACCAACATCCAATAGAAGATCAGACTGTATCAAAGACTCTAGGAAGACTTCATCCGAAGGAAGGAGATCATCTGAGATAGGACACATGTCTAAACTTTCAAATGGATCAGCAGAGTGGAGAGCACGCTCCATAGTTTGTATAGGATGACTCACCTGGTCAACTGCTGGGACCAAGTCCCGAGAAGGTAAGCATGAAAACAGAGGCTACTTCTCAGTAGCAATTGAACGTAAAGGACATGAGGCCACATAACTCACCTGTGACGGGGTAGTGTCTATAGAAACACTGGGAATCAATAAAGGAAATACCTGGTCTCTAGTTGGGTCAGGAGATGGATCAAGAAAATCCTACTGATCGATAGTGACAATTTATTCGCCACGATTAAAGTACATCACACAAAAGAATGTTGACGCCACAGCTTGCATGTAATAGACATAATCACATCCAAGGAGCATATTGAAGTCCAAGGGGTCTTCTATCACCATGAATTCAACTAAGACGGTCTTCCCACCCAAAGTAACAGGTGTTTGAGCAAGAATTCCCAAGGCTATACAAGTTCTTCTATCACACACCAATAATTGACTAGCAGTCGACATAAGGCTGGGAGATCCCATGCCTCGCCAAGCACAAGCAGACAAGATACTAACTGAAGCTCCTTCATCAACAATATAACGAGTAATCGTGTATGGTTCAATTTTGACCTTTATCTGGAAAGGTGCATTAGAAGGAAGGCACAACTCAACTAGGCTATCCCAATCAAAGGAAGCAATCCGAGAGCTTGGTGGGGATTGATCCAAAGCGAGTTCAGTGCCCCCTTGTTCAGTAAGTTCTGAACTGACAGTGAAGAAAATGTGACTAGTAGACACTTCACTCTCCAAAGGAAGAGTGGGATTGGTCGACAATGAAATCGATTCAACCGCTTCGTGAAAGTCACTCTCCGAAGGGAGAGTGGGATTGACCAAAGGTGACATTGGTTCAATCACATAAGGATCACTCTCCGAAAGAAGAGTGGGATCGACCAAATTTGAGATTGGTTCGACCACTTCATCAACCAAAGGTTGAGTAGGTTGTTGAGAAACTATAGGTTGTTCAGGAGAAGGAAATTATTGAGTATTGGAACACACTCTTCGCACCTCTGTGATATTAGGGCACTGGTGAGTAAGATGATCTCCCTCGCACAGCTTACAAGGGAACTTAAGTTTGCACTTCGAACGACCAGTTTTCTCAACGGTGTCAACATGACTAGCAGTGGATGACTTTTTTCTCTTAGCATGACCTACAGAGGCTGATATTTTTCCCCCAGCATGACCACCAGAGGCTGAGGGACTGGGTCCAACCTGACTAAGAGAGGATGGTTGTTGAGAGACTTCAAAATGTTAAAAAATGGGATGACCATGAAACTAAACTCTTCGCACCTCCGCGATAGAAGGGCATTTATAAGTAAGGTGGTCTCCCTCACAAAGCTTTCAAGGGAACTTGGGCTTATGTTTTGAATGGGTAGTCTTTTCAACAGTGTCAACATGACTCACAGCGACTGACAAATTGTCTTCAGCATGAACCACAGAGGCTGAGAGACTACCCCTAGCATGACCTACAGAAGGTGAGAGACTAGGTCCAACATGAATTGCAGAGGTTGGATGGGCACCACTAGCATGAACCACAGAGGCTGAATGGTTAGGATCAACATGATTTACAGTAGTTGAGTGTGTTCCCCCAGCCTGAACTTCAGAGGCTGGGTGGATGGATCCAACATGACTTGCAGAGGTTGGATTGGGAGGTTCAACCTGAACATCAGAGGTTGAACGGGTGCCCTCAGCATGAACTGCAGAGGCTGAGTGACTGGATCCAATGTGACCTAGAAAGGTTGAAGGATCCCACCAGTATGATCAACATAGGCTAGATGGTGAATATCAACTTGACTTGCAGAGGTTGAGTGCTTAGATCCAACATGACCTACAGAGGTTGGATAAGTTCCCCCAGCATGAACTTCAGAGGCTGGGTGGTGAGGTTCAACTTGACTTGCAGAGGTTGAATGGGTGCCCCCTTTCTTATGTGCCTTCTTCCTATTCCTCCTTCTTTTACTCCTTTTAGACTATCGGTTACTAGTATCAGTACTCTCACCACATGAGGTAGAAGGAGGAGGAGAATCAACTACAGGTGATGGGGAAGTAGTGTTTTGATGCCCTTGATATAAGGAGCTTACTTGAGAAGCATTAGAAACATTTAGGACGGTTGGAGTGGAAAACAACCACACCGGTAGCCCTAGGGTGAATCCAGGTAGATTCAAGGTGGCCATCATAGGAACACCAACATTCCCTGTGAGAGGAATAATATAAGGATTTCCTAACATGGGGATCTATTGGTTGGTGTTAAAAGGGGTGTTAGCCATAGTTTTAAACAACAAGACAAATTCTGAGGTCGATAGGAAACCAAAAGTACAAAGCACACACCTAAAGGCAAGCTAAGTACAGACAAACCACACAACACTCACTAAAAAATTCCTAAATCCAAACAGATAAACATGTATAAGATATGCTTTCCAGAAGAAAGTTGATAGACAGTTACTTGGTGTTCCTGTAGATGTTCTTAGGCACAAGAGAAGGAATCACTCACCGCCCTCCCACACCTTCTACTGGGGTTACCTTCCAAGCCCGTCCAAGGTCAACCAGAAATAGCCTTCTGGTGTACCTGTGTATGAACCCTAGATGTCAAAGAGACTAAAGGCTACCTTAACTATATTGACAGTCTGGGGGGATAGTCGCAAGCCTGGTTCGTACGCATGGGAAGGGTAGCAAATCCCGAAACTCTGTCTCAGACAGAATCCCCAGATGTACAAAAACCTTGGTCTATGATTTGACAAGGAATCAGAGGGTTATGTCCTTAGTCCAAGCCTCCACGCGGCCCCGTGCTTAACTCCTGTTTGAGAGGAGCTTCCCGGATATAATCAACATAGAAGAGGATTTACCTAGTGATTGGACAACTACGTTTGAAATTTAATACTTATGGAGAGTTAAAACTCCCTAATCCACAAGTCTAGCCTAAGCTAGCTGGTGTATGACCCTATAAAATAAAACTTACTAATAATTTTTTAAATTATATTGTTTATTTTAAAAGGTTGTTTTTAGTCAGAGGGGTAAATGGTGTGAAACTTATGTGGTGTTTTGACTCAAAGTTGAAACAAAATGACTAAGCAAAGAGAAAAGAAATGCAAAAAGCAAAAACTATTCTCTTTTTCTTTTTCAAATAGAAACTTGAAAGCCACAAAAGAACAAATTCTTTTTATTTTATTTTATTCAAAAACAATGATATGCCATGCAATCTAGACTAAAAAACTAATCTACATGCATATAAAGCAAACATGTGTTTTTTTCTTTTTCTTTTATAAATGCAGAAGAAAAAACATCCTATCAACTAATGCAAGCAAGTACTGTAAGCAAAGCAAATAGACAACTACTCTACACCCCATAAACAAACCCTAGGTTTCCCTAAAGTTGGATATAACCTTTCTTGGAAGGAAAGCTCGCAAAGGTAAACAAGCCAACAACATTGGAATGAAGAGACCGAGAAAATAAGACTGACATAAACAAAGCTCAAGAAGTCCCAAGAATCAATCTAAACCTACAAACAGAGGCTGCTTAGTACCTTGTTCGACAAGGTCAAGCCAAAGAAGGTGGTGGGGGGGAGGCAGCAAAAACACGTTCAAAGACTTGAAAGAGACTTACAAGATAGAAAAAAATCACCTAACAGAGATAAAACAACCTCTTAGGAGTCATGCACATGCAAAGGACCCTTGAAGACCCTACAAACAGCCCTGAAATCACCCAAAAACCCTAAAAAATGATGAAAGAACACAAATTCAGGAGCATACGTAGGTTTTCTTAAGGCAGGTCACGTATGACACGCAGGTTGCAGGTAGTGCAAGTTGCGTATACAACAAAGACATGCAACTGTTTAGCCTGAAAGTCGCGTATGGGTGACAAAAAGCACACAAGGGTAAAAAACTGACCTAGGAAGGCAGGAAAGGTGTTCCAACAGACTCAAAAGGTGTTCCTAACTTGTAAGACGGACCTGAAACCTTACAAAAAGCAGGAATAAATATAGAGAAACCCCAAACAGACAAGGCTATCCCCAACGGAGTCGCCAATTCTGTTGTAAAGGAATGTTTCCTATGGATAGGGTTTAAGAGGCCGTCAACATACTGGGGTTGAAAGAGAGATGCAAATGGTTATGCAAGTATATATAAGCAAGATTCAGATATTATAATGGTTCATACCTTGACAAACGAAGGTTGATCCAATCAGCCCTTCAATCCTTCTCTTGTTCCTCTTGCCCTAAGAGACCTGCAAAACATGTTATACCTTCTACAAACCAAATAGACTATATGAAAGGAGATTATATTCAATGAAACATGAAAACATAATCTGATAAATAACATCATATAATCATAATCAGAGATTCAATCACACATTGAACAATTATTTGGGAAGAAGAAGGACATCACATCTTTATTAATCTTGAAAACAAGTACAAATATACCTTCTCTTCAAGTTCGACACCTCACAAAACCTTGATCTGGTTCTGCTGCTTCTCTTCTCCAAGGAACTTAGCCTCCAAGCTCTGCAACACAAGGGGAAAGCTTCTAGGGCAAAGATGTGGGCAAAGAGAGCTCCAAATCCTCTAGCATAACAATGCAAAGATTCCAATCCCCTCTCATGGAACTCCCTACCTATATTTATATGATTTATGAAGAGTTAGGGTCAAAGACAAAGTAGTTGCAACTGAAGGAGTCAGTTCCATAACTACCCAAACTACCCGAATTTCAAAATATGTATTTTTTTGACATTTTCAGGAGGCGTACGCGGGTTGCGGAGACAACAATCGCGTATGCAGGAGGTATACACGGGTTGCAATGCAAAAATTCATGTATTTAAGGCGTACGTGAGTATTATATATAGCAAATAGCGTACATACGCAGGTTTCCTTAAAGAAACTCAAGTACACATCAAAAAAGCTCATTTTAGGGTATTTTTAGGCATTTTCAGACTTTGCTGTCTTCTATAAAGTTTTAGCTAACTGAAATATATTTCCAACGGTGTAGAGATGAGGTCAAACGGAGTTACATAACTCAATATTTGGGTCCTCCAAGTTAGGTGTTTTTTCAGTGACTTTCATGAAGTGTCATCATGGAAGTGTTGACATGCGACGGAATCATGGGAAAGTGGTCACATGAAGAGATGTGTCATTTTGAGCTATAACACCTATTCACAAATATTACAATAATAAACTTGTTTATATTTTATTTATTCCTCACCTATAATCACCATTATTCAAGAAAAACCATGCCACTTGAAATAACCCACCCACCTGTGGTCCATAAGGTGGAACAAATCTATTCACAATCTCTAAACCAATCATAATCACTTTTAAGTATTATTAAAGGACCAAGTTTACATTATATTTATTATTAAGTAAAGGGTTGATGCACAAGCATGAACTCCTTTAAAGACACTATAGTTGCCACTTAAAACTAAAAAAACAAGGAACTTGTTGACTTCAAGAGACAATTTGAGGTACTTACACAAGGAATTTTAGGATGGAGACATAAGACAAAATATAGAAAATTGAATAAAATTTGATAATATATAATTTATACATTTGGAAAATGTATTTAATCACTCAAATATTTTTATAAATGTGGATTTTTAAAATTTCAAGACATTATAACGTATATTTGAATGTGCATGCAACACTTTATGAACTAATTTACAATATTAATTTACAAAATTTGTAGACTCGTAAAGAACATCCTATAGTAGTGCAACACTATTTTTCAAAACAAAAACATGATTTTTTTTACATTTTTATAAAATATCAAAGACAAAAATCCCTAAAAATAAGACCCTTTGTGTGCATACAACACTTTAGAGACATAACTCAATTAAATTGATGATTTTTTTAATATTAGATTGTAGGGATCTCTTTCTGCTAGTGCATGACATAATGCTTTTGAGAAAGGGTGATGCGATTCAAAAGTTATAGTAGATTCAATGGAGCATTTTATTCATAAGTATGACATTTGTCACTTGAAAAAAGAAATAAAGAAATGAAACAAACACATCTATATAAAAAAAAATTATACATAATTTATTTTATAAATATATTTAGTTTAATAAATTTATTATATTATGCATAGCCAAAAATCATCGTTGAGGTTAACCATCATGACAAAGTTTTGGAAAAAAAACTTACAGCCCTATCTTTAGTTGTCCTAAACAACAAGTGTGCTAGGCTGAACCTAACTTTGAACCAACAAAGGGCACATTATCCTGCTAAAAAATTGAATTCAAAATAATGTATATGCATTATAAAATGCATGTGTAATAAAGAACGTGTTATGTTAAAAATCCATTCCCTTCCTCCCTATCTCTGCCCATTCCCCCCATCTCTCTCTCTCTCTCCCTAAAAATATATAACCCTCCCCCCCCTCTCTCTATTACCTTCCCTCTCTATATATATCCTTATCTCCCTCTCTATATCCCTCTATCCCTCCCCATTCTCTCTCTCTCTTCCCCTCCATGTCTCTCCTCCCCCTCACTCTCCCTATCTCAATATATATATTTATTTTCTTCTCTCTCTCTCTCTCTCTCTCTCTCTCTCTCTCTCTCTCTCTCTCTGGTGAACCACCCTCCCTCCCTTCATCTCCCTCTCTATTCCCTCCCCCCTTTTCTCTATTACCTTTGTTTGTCTCCCTTTCTCTATCTCGCCCTTCTTCCTCCCCACCTATCTCAATCCCTACTCACCCTTTCTCTCTCACTTCTCCTTCCATCAAGTCTCTCCCTCTTCCCCCATTCCCCCAACTATATCCATATGCTTCTCTCTCTCTCTCTCTCTCTCTCTCTCTCTCTCTCTCTCTCTCTCACACACACACACACACACACACACACACACACACACACACACACAAGCACCCTCCCTCTCATCATCCCTTTCTCTCTCTTCCACTATCCATCAATTCCTCATCTTCTCTCAATCTCTGCCCCTCCCCCCTATATCTCTTCCACTATCCATCAATTCCTCATCTTCTCTCAATCTCTCCCCCTCCCCACTATCTCTCTCCCACTCCCACCTATCTCTTCCTCTCCCTGTCCCTCTCCCTCCCTCTCCCTCTCCCTCTAACTCTCTCCCTCCTTTATTCCCTCCTCCCTCCACCCTCTCCCTTTCTCTTCCCCATCTCCCCCACCTTCCCTCCATCCCTTTATATCTCTCTCCCTATTCACTCCCACTTTTTATCTCTCTCTATTCTCTCTCTGCCTTCCCCCTTCTCTCTCTTCCCTCCTCTTCGAGATGTTGTAATGAAAGAGGAATATGATTCTCTAATGAAGGATCAAATGTGGGAGCTTAATGCTCTTCCAGAAGGTAAAAATATCATTGGTTACAATTGGGTATACAAGATAAATTTCACCTATTATGGAAAAGTTGAGAAGCATAAGATCAGGTTGGTTGAAAAAGGATTGGTTGGAACATTCGCTCTTGTCGCTAAAATGATTACAACATGAATAGTAGTTTCTCTAGCTGCAAAATTTGGTTGGGAAATTCATTAAATGGATGTAAAAATTTATTTTCTATGAGGATATTTAGTTGAGGAAATGGTTATGCAACAACCCCCTGGTCTTAGAAAAAATGCCAAAGAAATTTGTGTTTGTAAGTTAAAGAAGTATTTGTGTGGATTGAAGTAAGCTCCTAGATATTGGTACTCCAAAATCAATCGTCATTTCTTGAAGGAGGGATTCAAGAGAAGTCCTTATGATCCTAATATTTATGTCAAAAATTATTATGGTGATATCATAATTGTGGTTCTATATGCATATGACTTGATAATTACAGGAAGAAATGTAAGTCATGTATGTGACTATAATGGGTAGTTAAATAAAGTGTTTGATATCATAGATTTGGGGTTGTTACATTATTTTCTTTGCATCCAGGGTTGGAAAGAGAAAGAAAGGATTCTTCTATTGCAACCAAAGTATGCACTTGATCTATTAAAGAAGTTTAATATGGAGAATTGCAAGGTAGATCCCACTCAATTTAATATAGGGGACACGTTGAGAAGTAACTCTATTTTTGAAAAAAATGATGGTACACTATATACACAACTAGTGGGAAGTATTCTCTATTTAACAACCACTGGACCAGATATTGCATATGTAGTTGCAATTGTTTCTAGATTCATGGTATATCCTCATCTTGAACATTGGAAGGAAACTAAAAGAACCCTTAGATATATCAAAGGGACATATTAGTTTGGGCTTGAGTATCAATATGGTGAAAAGGTTCAACTAGTTGGGTACACATAATTTGATTGGATAAGAGATGTTGAAGATAGAAGATCAACTTCGAGATACATTTTCAAAATTGATTTGAGGGCAATTTCATGGAGTAGCAAGAAACAAGCTACAATTTATTTATCATCAATAAAAGTTGTATATAAAGGTGCAATGCTTGCAACACAAGAAGTTATAATGCTAAGAGGTATCTTTGTCGCATGTTGAACTAAATCATCCTCAAACAATAGCTACAACTATTTATTGTGATAATCAAAGCACAGTACAATTGAAAAAAAAATCCAGTTTTTCATGCAAGGACCAAACATATTGAAACACATCTTCATTATGTTCGTGAGAAAACACAAGAAAACAATATCATATTGAAGTATTGTAAAACAGAAAAGCAAGTTGTTGATATATTCACTAAACCTTTGAGTATTGTAAAATTTGAAAATTTTAGAAGCATGTTAGGGCTTAAAGAAGTATGTCCTAAATAATGTAACCCTGATAAACATTAAAGCATAGTGTTAAAAAAAGAATTAAATCAAAGATAAACGGTTTATTAGTGGATGTTGGTGAAGATAGTTCGAGAAGGTATAATAGATGTTGAAATTGAAAAAGTATGGCGGTTGGAAATATCTCTTGAATAGAGATTTCTAAAGGGTCCGAAAATGTAAAACATTGCTTATAAATTCAATTCAATCTCAACCAATTGAGTATGGATTCCAAATGCAAATATGTGTCATGTGTTACTTCTTTGTGATCTATATTTTATTGTTTTCAATATTTTTATCCATATCTATATTTTTTTTGCTCAATTTCTTCACTCCTTTCCCTCTCTCTCCCCTCTCTTTTTACATCTATCTCTATCTTACCTCCTCTCCTCCCCTCCCCTCCCCTCCCCTCTTACTTTTACACGGCAAGTTATATTCCATGCAAAGCGCCAAGTGAAAATCCAATAACTAAAGTCCAATAAAACATTGCGCTTAGATACTTGAGACTCGATCATTTTCCCTAAGATAGACATGGCTTACTTAAAACTATGATTAAATAATTCATACTTTTACATAGTGTATATTTAAGTTATGAAATAACCATTATGCAAACTATTTTCAAATCAAAGTCGGCAGAAAAAGAAATTTCTGCAATGTATGTTCTCTCTTTGCATTGAAGAACAAAGCGGTATATTCCACGCCACTGGATTTGGTATTTAATTTTCCAGTTTACAATTCTAGCCATTCAAGACCGTTGTTTTCCATATCTTTTGTATTCTAAATGAAATCTAGAAAGACAAAATAGGTTATTGTAGACGAGTAAACAACATTCTTGTATTTTTTTTGCTTTATTATCCAAAATTTTGTAAACTCATAAAGGACATCTTATTATAGTGCAATATTATTTTTCCAAATAAAATTATGATGTTTTATATTTTTATAAATTTTCAAAGTCAAAATCCCTTAAAATTAAGATTTTATAAATCATTTTGGGAACATAACTTAATGAAATTGGTGATTTTTATATATATTAAATTGTAGGGCTCTCTTTCTACTAAATTCTAATGCATTATATAACCTTTTTAAGAAATGGTAAAGGAAGTAAAAAGTTATAGTAAACAATATAGAGCATTTTGTTCATATTTATAACATGTGCCACTTGAAATATCAATAAAAAGTGAAACAAATATATTTGTAAAAAAATAAAATATATATATATATATATATAGAAACTTTTTTATAAATATCTTTAGTTTAATAAAGTTATTATATTATGCATAGCTAAAATCATCACATAAGTTAACTACCATGATAAAGTTTTGAAAAAAAAGATTACACTATTTTTTGTTGTTTTTGGTGTCTTAGCCAATATGTTTGTTAGGAGGAACCTAAATCCAAACTAGCAAAAGGCACATTATCCTACTAAAAATTTGAATTCAAAATAATGCATGTGTTATAAAATGTCCCTTCTCATCCCTCCCCGTTCTCTTTCTTTCTTGCACCCTCTCTCCCTCTCTCTCTCTCTCTACCCTCATTCCTCTCTCTCCCACTCACATTCCTCCCATCCCTCTCTCTCACCCCCACCTTCCCCAAATCTCTCTCTCAGTATCCCCTCCTTCCCCCAAATCTCTCACTCCCCTTCTCCCCCATAGTTCTCTGCATCTCTCTCCTGCTCTCCCATGCAACCACCCTCCCTCTCTCTCTCTCTAACATTGTTTGTCTCTTACTCCTCTTCTCTCACTCTCTNTCTCTTCCCCCCTATCTCCCACTCCCACCTCTCTCTGCCCCCCTCTCCCTCTCCCTCCCTCTCTCCCTCTCCCTCCCTATCCCTATCACTCCCTCTCTCTCTATCCCATCTCACCCACCTTCCTTTATATCTCTCCCCCTATCTCTATCTTGCTCCCCACCTCTCTTTCTCACCCTCCCTCCCTCTACCAATCTTTCTCTCTCCCTCTTTCCCTGCTTCCCTACATCCATGTTTCCCTTTTTCCTATTATCTCTCTTTCTCTCTGGAGTGGAATGCTAATTGATTAAAACACATACATTTTGGCTATAATGCTCTCTTTATATAAAGTTTGATCACAAGCTCGAGATTTAAAAATCCTAACCCATGAAACATAGTTACTTATTTTATGTAAAACTAAAGTTAAAATATTAATTTTAACCATTTTAAACTCTCATTAAATCATATCTTCTAACCATTAATAAAATTTATTTGAATTTATACTTATTTTAAAATAATTTATAATTTCAATCCATTAAATAAAAAAATTAATAAAAAATAAATCACATTAGCTCATTATCTTAACCACTAAACCAAATATGCAACACAATGAACAATATGAATTTAAAACTACACTATGAATTCCATTCTCCAAATTTATATACTTTAACAAACATGTAATTTTTATATTTTAAGTTTAGAAGATATAAATATATCATTTTGTTACAATTAATTTTAAAAAAAAACATGTATATTTGTTTTTGTTTTTTTAAATGTTAAAGTATGATACGGTAAGTTTTATTTTATGGAAAATGTCTAAGTGAAAATCCAACAACCAAATCCCAGTAAAATGGACTAGGTGAAACCTTTAGATTTCCTTGACTAATACGCTGGTCATAGTTAGTGTAAAAAATCATCGAGAGAGAAGAATGGAATTCTCAGTGTTCTGATCAGTAGATTGTTTTCTTGTCCTAGCATGGAGTTTGTCCTCTATGTGAGGACTTAGTACCAGTCATGGAAAAAAAAGTGGGAATAGGTATTTTTTTTGGATTGCTTTCTTTGTCATTTTAGTGGTTATTTAGGATTTTTCTCAGTTCTCTTGTTCCTAGAGTTTACTGATACTGGAGTTATTGGATCCTGCAATGGGGGTCCTTCCCACTGCTTGTCGGTAGTTGTCTTTCTATTGACCTCTTGCGATACCAAGTGCTTAGTCGCGTAGACTCCAGGACTTTGGCAGAGTGGCATCTCTCCTTGTCCCCCTTTTTCATTGAACTTTATTTGTGTTGTTGACCCTGGTATTGCGTTGGGTCTCTAGGCATTTGAGTATTTGTCTCTTTGTAAACCCCTTTTCCCGGAGTTTCGGGGAACTTGTGTATCTGTCGGTTTTTATTGTGCGGTTTCGACTCTTTCTTGATTGACCTCTGTTGTGGGTCTATTTGGGTTTACTTCTCGGATTTATTTTGATTATTACCTGGAGTCACGTGAGTCCTTTTTTTTTTTTTTTTTACGGGGTTTTCGGGGTTCTTGGTTGTTGACACTCTCCCTGGGGTTTTTTACGGAACCTTGGATGCCAGATTATTGTCGTTTTTCCTTTGATTTTGTTTATCGGTTCTCGCTCTGGGATTTTCCAATTCAGTTTCTTTGTTTCTCATGGAGGCTTTGGCACCAGATGGTGCTTTAGGGTCGATGGAATATTCCCGCTCTCACTATCGGGCCCGGAGGAAGACCAAGTTTATTAAGGCACTGGCTGCTAAGATGCATTTTGTTATGGGTCGAGATATCTTTATGGATAAAGTGGATATGTTGTGTAGCCATGGACTTCTGGGCCAGTTAGAATACTACAAGTTGGAGAAAGAGGAGTGGGTTGCTTGGGAAACCCAGCATTGGAAACCACTTCTTGACTATATTCTGACCATTAGTAAACTCATTAATGGATGGCATGTTTTCCTTTTCCTTGACGAAAAGGATGCAATGTGCATTCTGGAGTTGCTCTGGCCTTTGGGTAAGGGCTCTTTGGTCCTCATTCGCAGGCACCTAGGTTTTGACCTTGTTCCTGAAAGCGTGGTTGTTCATCATCTTTGGGTATTGATCCTAGCTTTACCCTATCCACTCTGGAGTAAGGATGTTCTAATTGGCACAACAAACACCTTGGGTCGGTTTGTGGCAGTTTAGGATAATTTCTTGATTTCCTTTGGAAAACGTATGGATAGGGTTTTGGTTGAATGAGATGTTTATGTTGGGTTACCGCCTGTTATTGGCATCATTTCCAATGAAAATCCACATGTACAATGACTGGATTATATTCATATGCCCTTCCATTGCCATTTATGTCATGAGACAGGGGCATATTAGACGTAGCTGTCCAGTTTTGCTACATGGGTCTCCCCGAGTATTGGCTGATGCGGATTTGGTTGGTACACATTTGGCTCCTCTTGTCCCCAATGATATTGGTTTCCTCTCGACGTCACAGAAGGTATGTATAACTTTGTATCCCCTACTTCTTATGATGATCTCACTAAAGGTGAACTTGAATATATCGTGGATATTGGAAATATTGTTGTATGTAACCACCAGGTGGGTGTTCCTCATCCTGTGATTGTCGATCCTTTTGTGGATACTGTTTTCTCGGGTGGGATTATTTCTCCTATTGAGGTTTTGGATATTGAGGCCCTCTCACCTGAGGTTGTTTACCCTTTGGCTCCTTCTTTTACGGTCTCTAATTATGCGGTGGGTATTGTTGGTCCTGGTGGGACTATTTTCTCTTATGTTGGGGGCTCAAGTATGATGGCACCTCTTGTGTAGGAGGTCTTGGGGATGGATTGTGTCTGCCCAATTGGGGCTTTTCACACTCCTATAAGGGACTTGAGCCTTGATACCATAGGGACATTGGTGGATTTTGTATCTCATCCTCCCCCACTGGCACACTCCTTGCATGCTCCTTCTTTCTTTTCGGAGGATGATTTCCCTTCCCTTGATGGGACCCCCTCCTATCCTCTTCTTAATCCTCTCCTCCCTCTTGTAAGTCATTGCAAAGAGTTGTCTTTCTCAGACTCTTCCCTCCTTAAGTCACTCTCCATCTTCTCTGACAAATCACCCATTCTCCTTCCACTATTCCTCTCGACTCGATCAGACATAAAAATGTTACCTTAAGGAGATCCAACAAAATGAAGTCTGTTCACTCTTCCAGACAACTTGGGATTCTTCCTACCACACCATCAGCCACCATAATTATAGAGGTGGAAAGATCTTGTCACAAATCCCTTTCCTCTTCCTCCTTTGGCGTACTTAGAGTATAGTCTTCCTCGGGTATGGGTACTTAATGAAACTTCTCTCTCTCAATAATCATGGGTTTAGAGGACTTACCAAGATCAAAGCCCTTGACTCTTTACTCTCTGCTATTAAGCCTAGCATGTTATTTTTTCAGGAAACTATGTGTGATCACACACAGTCCCTCCTTTCTTTTACAAAACTTCATCCTAGGTTGGAATTATGTGCCATTGTCTCCCTTGGTCTCTCGGGGGGTCTTCTCACAACTTGGGATCCCTCTATTGCACGTTGTTGGGTATTGTGTCTCTCTGTCCCTCTTTCTAGGGATCCCGACCCAGGTTCAGTCCCTTCTTCTCAGAACACAAAACTCAAGATATCGTCCCGATAGAGTAGAGCTCAGCCGACAGCACCTGTGATGCAGATGTCGTCTCACTCGAGATATCTCTCTTGATGGGTAACTGCTAGAACCACATTTCTGCAGTTGGGTGGGAGGGTTTTTAGTACCTTGTCTTAGCTCCAAGTCTTTCAACAAAATCTGGGGGTGGATTATTTGTATTCATTGTGCTTCAACAGCTAGGATGTGCCCCAACCTTTCTTATACAACTCATTATATAAACATAAGACATGGAGAATAATCATATCTAGTAATACAATGCGCCCCATCATACATCTATTCATTTATAAGCAAATCTATAGTCATTCATTCCATATAACATATACGCCTATATCTAAAATACTTTCAACATTCACACATATGAATGGAATATAATGTGGAAGCCCATCCGAGAAAAAACCACAAGGTGCTCTTCATCTAGCATGAGGAAATAGATTCACCTTTCATCTGCACACTAAGCTATAGACTCTGCTCATTATCTTCTTCTCTAAATTTACAGAATCTTCCTACCTCTCATGCTCTCTAATCTTCTCTCTGTTCTCTTCCTACTCTACTTCTACTAGTGATCCGCACACACCCTGAATCGAATCAACCTTTCCTACTCTTATACACACTCATCTGCAGACTCTCCTTTACTCTGATGCACTCAACAATACAGATCCACCAACCAAGAGCTCATGCTTTTCATCCAACGAGTCTAAAACAACTAACTGTAGGGAGAATGTCTACCATAGGCTGATTGTCGAGAGCATGTCTAACACAAACTGACTGTCAGGATAATGTCTAACCCACATACAACTTGGGTTCCTTATTTTATAGCCCCCTTACAGACTCAATACTAATTCCCTACATACTTGATACAGACTCAATACCGACTCAATACAAACTCATTACAGACTCATTTATGTCGCTATCTCAACCAAGTTACTATAACCAGCCAACATGTTGCCTTTCCTATTCTAGCAACACCTAACAGGACGGACTAACGGCCTAACTTAAAAATATGCCTTCATGCGTGTGGTTTCTACCGGCTCCAGCTGAGCTTGTACCCATGATCGTTAAGTCTTGTCACTTTCTCAGCATTATTCCTTACTGTTGTTTTCCAGTCGTTGTGCTACTTGCATGCCTTCTTCTGCTGATATTTTGTCGTACAATCTCATGTCTCACTCCATCCTTCTGTCGCAGCTTACTTATCTAGTGCAGCCTCCTCTTCCAGCGCCTTCTCCTCTTCTTCTCCCTCTCTTTCACTTCCTCTGTCGTAGCATCCTTCCTCTTCTTTCCTTTATCTTTCTTCCTCAGTCGTAGCTCCTTCCTCTTCTCCTTTATCTCTTCTCCATACTTAGGCAAAATTCTGCATGAATTATGCCTTACTATCCGTAGGCCCAACACGTGTTGTAAGGCTTTTGTATCCTACTCTGGCATTCTGGTCAAGGTTGTTTTCAGGAATCAACTGTTCGAACTTACTTGTCTCAATTGTTATGGTCCTTATCATAACAGGATCCCCTTTTGGGAGGCTACTGTGAATGAGGGCATCTTCAAACACCAAAATTTGATTCAATTAGAGGAAATTTCAACTCAAAATGGGCCTCCTAAAAAGAAATAATAAAATAATATTTATTAATTTTTGAGAAAGAAAAGAAAAAAACTAGTTTTTTGTTTGTATTTTCGACATATATCCCTGTGTTTTTACTCAAATTTCAATTGGGAGAGTTGGTTGGATGCGGAATTAAATTCTGCATCCAACGAGCTCCCCCAATCGAAATTTGAGTAAAAACATGGGGATATATGTTGAAAATACAAACAAAAAAAGTAATTTTTTTTATGATACCAATCCCCAAATTTCTATTAAGAAAGTGTTTAAGACCAATATGGTATTTCAAATTTAAAGCAATTTCATTGACTAACACATGATGACATGGAATTTGAATCAAAGTTAAAAGGCCCATTTTGAGTTGAAATTTCCTCTAATATTGTTGGTGATCTTAACTTTACCGTCTTGGCTGCAGAGATATGGGGCCATAATTCCCTTCTTGATCCACTTTGTACGTATTTTTTTCAACTACTGGCCTGCTTGAATATGGTAGATGTTGATCCGACTTGTATTGGTCCTAATTGGAAAAAAGGAAGATCTGTGGTATGAGGAATTAGTAAGAGACTCGACAGATTTCTTGTAGCTGGATCTTTGGTACCTCTCTTCTCAAGGTATCGTTCTAGGATTCATTTTTCGACTATTTCTGATCACCATCCTGAGTGTCTGGAATGGGACGACTATTCCCATATTAGAAACTACCCTTTCAAGTTTAATAGGGCTTGTTTACAGGTGGAAGACTTCTCACAACTTGTCATCGCCTCCTAATCCTCGGAGAATACTATGATTGTCTGTGATGACCTGACCAAGATGGTTATGAAACTGAAGAGACTCAAAGGTGTTGTTAAATATTGGGAAAAACACCAACGAACTAAACAGTGCAAGGAAGTTGAGGATCTAGATTTAGAGGTTCAACAATTATTATCTATGTCTCCTTCGGGTATCCTCACTGATTCTGAGGCTCTTAAGTTGGCCTCTATTAAAGGCAAAAAATAAATTTTATCATCACATGAAGTTCTTACATGGAGACTCAAGAGCAGAGCTCTTTGGATTGAACATGGAGATGTTAATACTAATTATTTCATATTCATTAGAGGAAATTTCAACTCAAAATGGGCCTCCTAAGGAAAATTAATAAAATAATAAAATAATATTTATTAATTTTGGAGGAAGAAAAGAAAAAACTACTTTTCTGTTCGTATTTTTGACATATCTCCCTGTATTTTTATTCAAATTTCGATCGGGAGAGCTCATTGGATGCGGAATTAAATTCTACTTCCAACGAGTACCCACTAGGCATACTTTTGACGGGCCTCGCTACACCAAAAACAAGAAATACCTGAAAACACGTGATGATGCGGACTTAAATTCCGCATCCAACGAGTACCCACTCGGCATACTTTTGACGGACCCGCTACCCCAAAAACAAGAAATTCCTCAAAACACGTGATGATGACATCATCATCACGTGTTTTCAGGTATTTCTTGTTTTTGGGGTAGCGGGGCCCGTCAAAAGTATGTCGAGTGAGTACTCATCATCACGTGTTTTCAGGTATTTCTTGTTTTTGGGGTAGCAGGGCCCGTCAAAAGTATGTCGAGTGGGTACTCGTTGGATGTAGAATTTAATTCTGCATCCAACGAGCTCTCCTGATCGAAATTTGAGTAACAACACATGGAGATATGTCAAAAATACAAACACAAGAAGTAGTTTTTCTTATGATAACTATCCCCAAATTTATATTAAAAATTTGTTTAAGAGGTGCTCCCTTTTTGAATTTTAAAGCATTTTGATTGGCTAATACATGATGACATGGAATTTGTATTATTTTTGGAAGGCCCATTTTAAAATTGAAATTTCCTCTAATGTTTACCTCTTCTAGGCGAACCATAACACTATTTGGGACCTTGATGATGGCTTTGGTAATCCCGTATGCAATACATATCATCTTAAGAACTTTGTAAAAGAACATTTCTCCTCACTATTCATGGATGATGGTAAAGCGCTAATTTCAAACCAACTTCAGATTATCAAGCACTTTCTTTCATTTCTCTCGGCTGAGGATTCAGACAGCATAGTTGAGGTGGTTACTCTGCAGGAAATTGAAAGTGAGTTGAAGAGTTTCAAGAAGGATAGGATCCTGGTGCCAAATGGCTGACCTATAGAATTTTTCCTCTTTTTCTTTGATTTGGTTAAGTTAGACCTTTTGAAGGATGTTGAGCAATATCGAAGGGAAGGTAAGATGGGAAGAGCCCTAAACTTTACTTTTTTTACCCTTATACCTAAGTGTGATCACCCACATTCCTTTGCTGACTTCTGACCCATCCCTCTCTGCAACCTCATTTACAAGCTCATCTCAAAACTTATCTCTAATAGACTTTAGCTAATACTATCAAATTTTATTTCCATAGAGAAGTTTGGTTTTCTAAAGGATAGACAGATACAGGAACCTATTGGGATTGCTCAAGAACTACTCCATACTATTAAGCATAAAAAATTCGATTCCCTGGTCCTCAAGCTTGACCTCATTAAGGCTTTTGATTGTGTCAACTGGACTTTACTGTGCCTCATCCTTATCCAGATTGGGATGCCCTTGTTGGTGGTAAATTGGATTATGAGATGTGTATCTTCTACAAACTTTTCAGTATTGATTAATGGTTCACCTTCAGGATTTTTTAATGCCTCTAGGGGTATCAGACAAGTATGCCCCTTGTCACCCCTCCTTTTACAGTTGGTGATTGAAGGACTTAGTCGACTCATTGGGGAAGATAAAATCACGGGAAATATTTGTGGTATCAATATTTCGCCCTCTCTTTCCTTTACCACTTACTCTTTGTGGATGATGTTTTATTTTTTGGCAAGGGAACACTTATGGAATGACAATCTTATATAGGTATTTTGGATCTCTTTTGGTCGGCATCGGGGATGAGTATAAGCCTAGAAAAATCATCATTTCTCCGAAGCAATTTATCGGATGAAATAAGTAACAACATCAGTACTATTTTTCCATTTAATATGGAACTTATTGACTTTGGGTTTAAGTATTTGGGGTTTATGCTTAGGCCCTTGGGATATTGTGTAAAGGATTGGAGATGGATCTTGAAAATTGTTGAGAATAAAATTGGTCATTGGACTCATAAATTCTTATCTTTAGGTGGAAGACCAATTATAATTAGATCTGTTTTATCTGGGATCCCTGTTTATTGGTTCTCCCTATCTGGGATTCCTAGATCGATATTGAACAGGCTCAGAAAATGTTTCTTCACTTTCCTCTGGGGTGGGACTCCAAATAAACATAAGTTGCATCTAGTGGATTGGAAAAGACTCTCTATATCATTCTCATTAGGGGGTTGGAATATAAAAATTTGGACTGGTTTAGCATTTATCTCAGGATTAAGAGTCTTTGGAATGTACTCAGAAGCAAGGGACTATGGAATCAACTGATTCAACTCAAATATATTAAAGGTATTCCTTGGGAATGTTGGATCTGTCAACACAGTTTCTTTGTTCATAATACATCACATATTTGGAATGAATTTATCCGTGTGCTTCCCTGGATTAGTTGTATGGTGGGGTGGATAGATGTAGATGGTGGTATTATAAAATTGGGCATAAATCTTATTGCTAGACTGAAAACAAAATTTATTCTCTCCAATGATCTCCGTACTTATCTCTCTTACTATGGTATTAATTATCTTTGTCAAGCCCGGAATAATGGTGTCCTGGCGTCTTCATCTTCATATTGGCTATCGGTAGAGGATCTGGAACTTGGTGGGGAATGGAAAGAGGAATGGTCAAACTATATTGGGGTACTCTATCATGGGGGAATCAGACTAAATTCTATGAAGGATTGTATCCTTTGGATTTATGATAAAAAGAATGGTGATGCCATAACACACTTGTCTTATGATTTTATTGCTAACAGGTTTGGCGGGGAACTATTGAGCTTGCAGTTCAAGCAGCGCTGGCTTTGGAATATTCCACTTAAAATTAAATGTTTTAGCTAGCTTTGTGTGGGTAATTTTAACAGTACTTGGGATAATTTATGTCGCCAAGGATGGATTGGGCATAATCGTTGTTGTTTATGTATGGTTGATAATGACACTGTGAACCATCTATTTGTTTCTTGTACTTTTTCTCTGGCAGTAAGGACTGCTCTTGCTAACAACCATAGCTTGGTTCTTTCCTGGAAGGAACCAACTCTCTTGTAAAATTTTAATCTTTGGACAGTGAAAGTTCACCGCCTGTTCTATCTTCCTTGTTTTTATATCTAGATTATTTGGAATACTCGCAACAGGTACATATTTGATGATCATGTGCCTAGAGTAGATTTTGTATGCCACATGATATTGGAATTGGTATAATCTTTTCTGATTAGTGAAAATAAGTATACTTCCCGAGATATTGGATCGATGCTTGTGGTTACTTACCGATATGGTTTCTTCGATGTTGCTACTGCCTCAAATATCGGTGGTGTTGGATTTACACTTCATATTAGCTCCTCACATTTCTTTCATGTACAGATGGGTTGTGCTGTCAGTTCAAATACTAGGGTTGAGTTGTTGGCCCTTTGGGAACTATTGGCATTTGTGGATACTATAGGCCTTCCTTCTCTCTTTGTCTGTGGAGATTCACAAGTTATCATAAATTGGGAAAAATCGGTGGCACATCTCAATGTGGTGGACTTGGATCACTGATATGATCGCAAACCTGAGGTAAAAGCCTCTTTCCTCTCCATAAAATTTCAACACATTTATAGGGACCACAATATGAGTGTTGATATCTTATCCAAGGAAGCTCTATCACTTGAGATAGGGAAACTTACTTATAAGGAATTTTTGGATGGAGAATCCATCGGAAGTAATACTATCACGTTCTTTTAAGGGATGTGAGATTTTATTGATGAATCTATTTCCATTACTCATTTTGAGTATGTTTTGCCTTCATCTATGATTAAATGTGGATTACTTTGGCATATTTTTGTATTAGCCTAGCGAACTTTCACCACTAAGAGTTTCCTTGGATAAGATTTCAGGACTTGTAATGCACTTCCTTGGACTTTGTTTGAAGTTTACTTTCTTGAGAGTGTGAGGTTTTTACTGGTCACTCTTTGTAGTTAGACTTATGGTTTGTCTACTAGTTTCGGATTTTGTTATATTTATGACAGATGTATATGATACATGGCATCATAGTTATGTATTAGGTACCTTTGATTCTTATGAATGCCAAGGAACTGCTCTTCTTCTCCTGAAAAAATAAAGTCCAATATAATGGAAATTCTTATCCGGATTGTAGATTCCATTGTTAAGTGGATGTAGCGATATGGGCCCACCACCCTATCTCGATGACTTTTTACCTTGGATGTAGGAACTATTTCTTGTAGCTCCAGGAACTTGCAATCTAATGCATTTAATTCTCTTTAACTAGTAGGGCTCGGCCGCAAGGTTGGAATTTCAAATGACGGACACCCGTCAAAATTGCCGGTAACAATCAAAATCGGAAACGTTTTTTGTATTCCAAGCTAGATTTTGACGGTCGCGGTAAAATCGTGGCTGTATTTGACGGGTAAATTGACCCATGACGGGCATTTACCCGTCAAATTCCATCCCTGCTCGGCCGTCACATCCCTCAATTAATTGAATTAAGTACTGCATAGTCATTAAGAATTTATTGATAAGTGGATCGCCCTCCATAGATTCCTATGGAACATCCCATTCCTATGGATGATCGGGAACATCCCATTTAATTCAATTTAATTGAACTAAATCACTTAAATTAAAATAAATCACTTTAAATTCATTTTTTTCATCTAATTTTTTTAATAATTTCCTCTCTTAAAATGTGTTTACATCATTTCATTAAAGTAAATGAGAGGTTAAAAAAAATTTCTAAAAAATACAATGTAAACTCGTGTGAAACGTTTTTATGAATTTTTGCGAAATGTAAGAGAAGAGATTATAGTATTTATAGTATTATGTCGAAAAAATATGGTTGCAAATAAAATTTATAGTGAAGACATAGGAAAACAATATGTATGATGTAGTTTTATATGGAAGAAAAAAAACAACAAAAAAATATTATAAATACTTGGCAACAAAAAATTGTAGAAAATATATATTTTAGAAAAGAAGTAACTTAAACTTTAATAAATACATCTTCAATTGACTCGATGTTAGCACAAACTAGGAGGATTGAAATGATTTGAATGAGATCAAAAATATTAAGAGGTGGTAGAAGGATAACTTCAAAATGCTTGGAATCAAACTGTTGGTCATCACTAGTGAAGTCATAAAAGAAAAATTCAAGTCTACTGCAGTTGCATATAAGCATGTACTTATCAATTCAAGATACACCAAAATATCCAAGGCATTTGATGTTGATGTCCGAGGTCAAAGAAGAAGAAAAAATTCCATTGCAAAACATGGCCATGCGATAAAGTGTAGCTTGATAAATTCACTGGCAATGTAGGAGCAGCTGGAAAAGTGCTATATCTTCTATTAACCATATTGTAGTTGACCCACAATTCATGAAACAAAGAAGTAGATTGGACTGAACCACTAACGAAATAGAGAATGTAGCATGTGATTGCAAAATAAAACTGAAGTCCCATTTGTTATTGGCGAGATCTATCCAATATATTCTACTAGAACATATTGGGCCGTATCTGGAAATGACATGAGTATGCACCCAAAACCAGGGAAATTTTAAGGATCCATACTTATTTTATCTTAAAATGTCAACTATAAAATATTTCAATTTCTAAGGATTTTATATCATTTATATAATAATTTGGTGATTTTTAGAGGGAAAAAAGTTTACCCCATCAAAATTGGGTGAAACAGGGCTGCAAAAAATGCAAATTGGCAAATCTTTTAATAAAAAAAACATACACAAATTGCCCATGGGCTAAATTTTGCCCCTTAAGTTTTCCTTGCCCAAAACATTTTTTCCATTATACAAAACAACATTTTTTGGAGGAAAAACATCGCCATATAGAGGATACATTTGTCGCCAAGGCATGTGAAGACTGCTAAAAATGAAATATTTTGATTGAAATGTGCCATAAACATGTTTCAGAGCCACCCAATCATATTTTGGTTGTTGTAGATATATTTGGACATTTTTCAAGAGTATAAAGAAGCCCCAAACACCAAGATCGAGGGACGCTATAGATGTAAAACACTTTGTGAAAGGGTTAATAATGTAGTATTTCTTGGTTATAAAAGAGTTACTGGGTATGGAAACCAAAAGAAGTGAACCCAATGTCGATTCATCTTGATATCTATTGCTAAAAAATGGCATAGATATGGTTGATAACTTCTCCACTACATTTATGTAATGAGCATGGAATTGTTGTTGAAATGGCGAATGAAAGTTAACAAAAACTCCAACTTCTTTTTAACTATAATGTTTCCATGATGAGGTAAAAGTGATATTGGAGAGTATTGTATTCCCATCCTTGCAAATTATTTTAAACCAAACAATAGTAGATAAAAGCAACCATATAAATATCATTTGAAGTATCTTTGTCAGTAGAGAGCTCCAAATCGATGGCAACAAATCTATTTATAGAATATAATATAAGAAAACACATTAGTAAAGTTATTAACATAGGAAAATAATTTATTTCATAAATGAGAAGAAAACGTCCATAGAATTGTGACTTTCTAATGAGAAATCAAAACTATACCATTCGAAAACTACAATTTCAATAGTTCATTATTTGCAATTTTTATATTTGCATATTGCAATTTTATATATTTTTTATTTAAATTCCAATTTTCACTTTAGTAAATTTCAATTTGACAATTATAAATTGACAAATTTAATAATAAAAAGTTTGAGGACAATTTGCAATTTCTACGACTACAAATTTGAAATTTCAGGTAGTTTATAAGATTGAGGAGAAAAGTCACATTCTTTTAACAAAAAGTGTAATTGATTGATTGCAATTTTAGATTAACAATTGTACTTAAATTATGATTTCAACAATTAATTGATTGCAATTTCAATATATGCATATTGGAACTGAAATTGCAATTACGCTGATAGGCGTTTAGATATTATCTCAGATTTTGGACTTTCTTGAGTGGATCAACAAGGTTAACCCAAGTGTACAATCGGGATTCATTTCATGGTCATCATATATTATTATGCTTAAATGCATCTTGATTAAGATTTAAATGAGCTTCAGTTAAGCGAATATCAGTTTTTTTGTTTGTTTATTAAATAGTATTTGTTCTATGTTTATATTAATTAGTTTAATGTTTATGTTATACCATAAATGGATAAATATAATGATCTAGTAATTAGTTTAATGTTTATCCTTTATTTAAAAACCAATTATTTCCACAAAACTAAGTGGCTGGCTACACCTATCGGCATTCACCAATCACTTTACGTGTGGTTATGCTACTTTTAAAAGTTACAAATTCAACAATAAAAAGACTACGAGAATCTTCAATTTTATTGAATACAAATTTGCAATTTCAACAATTGAATAATTATAAAAGTTGCAATTTTAACATCCAAATATTGAAATTTGAACAATTGATTACAATTTTAATTTGCAATTGCTATTTCATAAAAACAAGAATTGCAATTTCAACAATTGAAGACTTATAAAAATTTCAACTTATTAATGAGAAAGTAGAGTTATAGCATCCTTAAACTTGTAACTTTAGTAATTTAAACTGTTAACTAATTGTCATTGCAATAATTGCATATTGCAATTTTATGGATATGTATTCAAAATGCAATTTCAAGTTCATGAAATTATAATTTTGACAATTACAAATTCATAAATGCAACAATAAAATTGCAATTTATACCAAGTATACAGTTGAGGAGAAATTCACATTTTTTAACAGAAAGTGAAATTCCCACAGTTGGTTGATTAAAATCTCAATGATCAAGAATTGCAATTTCAACAATTGAACAATGGTTAAACTTGCATTTTTTTTTAAATTGCATTTTTCATCATTAGAATGATGACGATGATGATGATGACAATGATTATAATGGTATATGATGATGGCAATTATGATAAAATTGATGATGTCTATGAGAACATCGATGATGATAAGGACAACGATGCCGATGAAAAGATGATGATGATGATCTCTTTGAAACTAGACATTGTTGAGGGAAGAAATCTAGGCCTTGTTCCCTAAAGAATTATTTTAAGCACCTAGATGTAAAAACCATAACTTCATCAATCACACATGAGCCCCTAAGCATATCCTTGGCTTGAATGTGGGGATATTTGAAGCATTACAAGGTTTAAGCACTAGGTGTAGGTACAAGTAATTGGGCATTGGATATCATTGGAGAAAATTCTAAGACTTAGGTCCTAAATGAAATTGTAATTTCGACAATTTCAACAATTAATTAACTGTTATCTAACCATCCAGAAATTGTAATTTCAACAATTAATCGCAACAATAAAATTTCAATTTTGACAATACAAATTAACAATTTTAACAAATATGTGATGGAGGTTTAAATGATTTTGTTTTAATGAAAAGTGGAATTTTAACACTTGGTTAATTGCAATTAGAATTACAATTTCAACAATTGAAGAATTATTAAAATTGCAATTTCAACTATAGGAAAATGCAATTTCTGCTTTTTCATAATTACAAATTTGAGAATTTCAACAAGTATACTTGAGGATAATTCACAATTTATAAAATAAAGGTGCAATTTCAACATCTGATTGACTATAATTTCAATGATCATGAATTGCATTTCCAAGAATTGAAAATTAAAGATATTGCAAATTTCCACATGGATTCCTCCTCGATCAAAGGTAAGTGTGAAGTGTCCCCTTCTGCTTCATTTCATATTCAACCAATTTGCATGGATTCGGTCCAGAATTATACCAATAAGGCCCTCGAGACCTTTTTTGGGATGGAAGAGTTAAAAGTATCAAAATATGTCTCTTTGTTGGACCCTCCCTCCTTGAAATATTTAGGAAGAGAAGATAGAAAAACCTACCACCTCAACCATAACCCAAGGGATGAAATGGAGGCCTTACTTGAGAAATAGATGTCAAGGTTATTGTGTCCAATTTCAAAGGTGTGAAGATCATCATTATATATACGTATTCAAGACCCATGGTTCTCAAAATCCCCATTTCCTCCCTTAGAAAATCCTATCAACCCCTTCTCCCATCCTAATAATGACATTTATATCCCTAATGATGATGGTGTCTCTTTATTCACCAAGTAATAAGAGACAAAACCCAAGGCCAAAATATCATCCAAATATCACTTGCGATCTTACAAAATTTATGTTGAAGAATCAATATTTTGATTGTTGAAATTGTGAATTTTAAAATTCCAAACTTGTAGTTGGATTTGTAATTTGAATAAAAAATATCCTTAAATTGAGATTTGGAAGTATTGAAATAACACTTAACTAAATGTTGAAATTGCTCAAATTGCAATTTTTGGACACTAAAATTGCAATTTCTAAGATAAAAAAGTTGTAACCTTTATAATTCTTCAATTGTCCAAATTGCAATTTTTTATTGTTGAAATTGCAATTACTTCTCAGCAATTTTTTATTGTTAATTATGATATTTCTATAATAGTCCAAATTGAATTTAGATATTGTATAAGATGAAATTGCAAGATTCAATTGTTAATTGTGAACAATAATTCAAATTGCTTATACAAGTTTTCAAAAAATATATAACTCTCTATTTCAAGTTTAGGAGTTATTTGATTCAAATTTCAATTTCAACTTTAAAAAATTGCAATTTTGACAATTACAAATTCACAACTTAAACAATAAAAAAGATTGAGGAGAAATTGCAAGTTTAACATTGAAAATTTTCCTTCAATGCAATTTTAGCATCCAGAAATTGAAATTTCAACAATTTATTGGTTGCAATTTTATATTTGAATATATTGCAATTCTTAGAATTTTTTATTCAAATTGCAATTTCAACTTTAGGAAATTACAACTTTACAATTTCAACAATAATAAATATTAAAGAAAATTTGCAATTTCAACAATATTAAATATTAAAGAAAAATTGCAATTTCAACATATAATTGGTTGCTATTTTGATACTTTCATACATTGCAATTATAATACTATTTTATTCAAATTGTAATTATTGCAATTACAATTTTACAAATTCAACAATAAAAGGATTCAACAATAATAAATATTAAAGAAAAATTGCAATTTCAACATATAATTGGTTGCTATTTTGATACTTTCATACATTGTAATTATAATAATATTTTATTCAAATTGTAATTATTGCAATTACAATTTTACAAATTCAACAATAAAAGGATTGAGGAAAATTTGCACTTTTAACAAATACAAATTCACAATTTCAAGAAGTATATGATTGAGAAGAAATTCAGATTTTATTAAGTAAAAATGCAATTTCAACATTTGATTGGGCAATTTTAACAATTGGTTGTAATTTTGATATTTGCATATATTGCAATTCGAAATTTTTTTTATTTAAAGTGCAATTTCTACTTTAAGAAATTGTAATTTTTTGAATTACAATATCACAAATTCAACATTAAAAGGATTAAAAAAATTGCAATTTCAACAACTAAAAATTCAAAATTTCAATAAGTATATGATTGAGAAGAAATTCTCATTTTTTAAGGAAAATTTTAATTTTAACATTTGATTGGTTGCAATTTTAGAAACCAAGAAAATTTGCAATTTCAACATTTGATTAGTTGGAATTTTAGCAACCACGAAAATTTGCAATTTCAACAATTGGAGAATTATAAAAAGTGCATTTATTTATGAGAAATTGCAATTATAGCATCCAATGATTTGCAATTTCCACAATTTCCACAATTAATTGATTGTAATTTAATGGAGGCTATAAAAATTTTCTTGTTGAAATTGTTGAAAGTGCAATTTCTAGAAGCTAAAATTGCAACTTCTCATTAGAAATTGCAATTTCTACAATTCTTCAAATGTTGGAAATGAGGTTTTAAAGAGAATATTTGTCATTTTCCAAACCTTATCCTTTGATGATATGTGTGGTAGATATAAGTGCCTATTGACATATCTTCATATTTTGACACCCTTATTCATACATAGATCCTTGCTCTCTATTATGAATCCTATTGTATCTAACAAAGATGACTACTATCATGGAGGAGGTTCACAATGAATATCTATACTTAGATTTCTCCTAGAGAAACACTTTATCCTAGATTTATAACAATCTACCATTGCAATTAATTATCTAATAGACTATATCTTTCAATTCTTAACTTGCATCTTGGAAAATTTAGGTTGTCTTCTCACCAAAAATAAAAAATGCTCACATGCCTTGTGATCACTTAAAGAAAAAACCCATAACTTAATATTCCCAACATAGAATGAAAGATACATTGTTCAAACAGTTAATTGTGATACTTCTCAACTAGGCACCACAGGACTTGCCCATCTGAAGTATACTAAATAATTGTGTTTCAACATGACTTTTACAACAAAAAAGAGAATCCAAGCTACTAATATAAGAGCCAGAAAATATCCTAATATAAAGCACTAATCGTTAATGAGGTTACTATTCCAATGTGTGCTAATATAACTTGACGAATCGTGTGGAGCATAGTACAAAATTCCCTGAAATCCTCAAAACTCTGTGTCCCCTCCAATAAAGAAACAATATCCTTTGACAAACTATCTGCTACTGAATTTGCTTCCCTGCAGATATGTCTGATAAAGAGGCGATTAAATAAGGCCATAGGAACTTTTGTGCTATCACACCAATGCTCCAAGAGAGCAACCTGCAACGAAGAGAGCCTAGATGCCTAATCCACTATGACTCGAGAGTCACCAAAAGCCTGTTATTCCACCAGGTTTAACAATGTTGCAAATTTTAACAACTTCCATAAAGCCAACAATTCTCCCCTTATGTTTGATCATGTTCCCACGCTTAATTTGAGGAGGAAGACATGATTCTTTACAACGTTAAGAACAATAACAATTCGGAGTAAGCTATCTACTTGGCGATTTGCACATGGGCTCACCTAACGCCCTCAAACGCCGTCAAATGATAGCTTACTCCGTTACCTTTCCTTGAGACCGAGAACCACATTATTTTGCTTCTTCTCCTTCATTTTTATGGCATATCAATTCTACAACAAACTACTATTACACTTTGGCGCCGCTGATCTAGAATCTCATTGAAGAGATGTTATTGTGAGAAAATCACTAATTCCTGTCTTAAAACTCTGGAGGACTCTACAGATTGCACAGAGGAGCCATCCCTGGTTTTGAGTTGCGCTGGGAATGGGATGGGCAATTGGGTTTGGTACTGTGATCGGAGTGTTAGCTCTAAGTAGGCTATTGAGCAGAACATACTTCAGCTTTGTCGATAACATGGTGAACTTCTTTTGATAAAAACACTATATGCAATGACATAATGTTATTGTTAAAAACAAAAGGCAGCACATAAACATCTTATCAATTCATGGATTGATTTGTTGGATAAAAAATCCAATAATGATTATCCCCAAAAATTTCTAGAGATCTTATGGGGAAATACTAGCCAAAGCTCCTTGCTAACTCTTGATCTTTATATGTATAAAGGGCATTTAAATTGCTTTATTTTTGACATAGTAATAACTTTTTCAATGGTAAAATTTTGTTATTTTTATTATACTAGAAATCAAGGTATTAGAAATCAAGTATTTGAATTGTTTAAAAAAAAAAATTGAAATTAAGTGTTTTTTTAAGACAATTCAAATACTTTATTTCTAAAACTTTGGTTTCGAGTAAAATAAAAATAACAAATCTTTACCTGAAAAAAATTTATTACTATGTCCAAAAATAAAGCAATTTAAATGTCTCTTATACATATTAAGATCAAGCGTTAGCAAGGAGCTTTGGCTAGTATTTTCCCACAAGATCTCTATTAATTTTGGGGGATAATCATTATTGGATTTTTTATCCAACAAATCAATTTATGCACTGCTAAGAAATTTATGTGTGGCCTTTTTTTTAACAATAACATTATTAACTTCACCTGGTTAGTTTCTCATCAGTGGTTCTCTTCATGTTAACTTCACCTGCAGATAATTTTGGCGGCCTGTTTCCTCAGCTAACCAATGGGCACCTAAGTGTAATAGTAGTTTGTTGTAGAATTGATTTGCCATAAAAAGGGAGGAGACGAAGCAAAATCCAGTCGTTCTCCGTCTCAAGGAAGGGTAACGGAGTAAGCTATCACTAGACGACATTGGGTGGGCCCCAGTGCAAATCGTCAGGTAGATAGCTTACTCCATAACAATTCTCCCTTGGTCTAGGAGGATCCCAAAAGGTCGAATTTAAATCTCATCAAATCTCAACAAAAGTGGTATGGTTGTGAAGATCTCATCGAGCTTATTCCAACGGCCTGAAAGTCACCTCAAATAGAGTCCGGGTGAGGAAACTATAGTGTTCTGAACTTTCGGCAAAACAAAGATTTCATTTACAAAGTTGGCAAAAAAGGGTGCCACATGGCACCACTGCGAAGGTGCCATGTGGCTTGTATGGTGCTGATGTGTTAAGTTCACAGAGTGCCATGTGACGAGGTAAGTGTGACTTGGCACATGACACATGATAGACTAGTGATGAGGTGGCATATGATTTGGCATTGCACGGGCCAATCAAATATGCCACGTGGTATCCCAATGGGGTGTAATTAAAAAAAAAGGCCTAACTTTTAAAATGGTTCGACTGTTATCCACACCGTGGCTGGTGACGTATTAAGCAATCGGGAAAAATGTTATTTAACTTTAAATAGGTTGTGATATGGAAAAAGAGGGCGACGGGACCACCATTCAACTACCCTACCATGAGTTCCACACTACTATTCTACCCTCCACGTGTTGCAACTGCCCAGACGATACCCCTCCATTTTCGGCACATGTTCTATTTTGAATTTTAGTTATGGCGCGTTATGTAGGTTTCTTTTAATACCAACAAAATATGGGTTTTGAGATAGTTTGGGACCCAATGAATGTGGTTAGGTACTATATTTAACCATGTTTTAATATATGCCAACCATCATAACGATATTATTTTAATGTTTAGATTTATTCCCAAAAAGGGTGCACGCCACCATATGTTTTTATATGGTTATTATGTGGATTATAACAAAGCCCAAAAACAAAACCATGCCATTTATTGCTAGGGTGGATTGTAACCATCGAATATGCCATGAATTGGGTAGTTTATGTAATGGATTTGTAACCATATGCTATGTTAAAGCAAAGAAGTTGTAACTAAGTATGGCACATGTAAATCATGTCAAAAGGGGTCACAAAAGCTATATAAACCTCCCCATGGTTGGCACATGTAAATCATGTCAAAAGCGGCCACAAAAGCTATATAAACCCCTCATTAGTCATGGGGAAGGGAATCCAATTTCTTGGTGAGGAGATAATCTTTTGGTGGAAAACTTCTTGGTGGAGTGGGAACTTTGAAGATAGTTTTGTGAGAGTTGGGGAGTGCTTGGAGACTTTGTCCTTTATATAGCCATTGTTGTGCAAAAGAGAGGAAGGTCTTGTTGTAGGTTTTGTAAAGAGAAGGTGGGGGTATTTATATTCATTTTTCACCATCTTCACATTTCATAGTTATTGGTACAACCCCTTTGTGGATCCAAGCAACGACTTCTCTCCAAACACCAAGGTATCGAAATATCAAAGCCATATTTTCCATGTACTTGAAGAGCAGGACCAAAGACATAGCCCCCTAGGGACAAACTCCATTACCAAATGGTTCTTGTGTGATTTTATGGTGCATGTGTCTTTTTCGTGTTTCTTCTTTTTATGTGCACATTTACACATTCATGTTATTTTAGTCAAACAATCAAAATGATAAGTCCATGATACAAAGATCCTGATCACGTGGTGTCATAACAGGGATCTGTGACTTTTTTGTTGTTGAGTATGAATGTTAATCAGGAACAAACACAAGGAAGGAGAAGGTGAACTGGTACCTTGTGATCCTAAAATTGGTCATGTATGACGGAAGAAGAAGATGGAAAAAGAAAAGGTCCACACAGAGCTAGAAAAAGCTTTTTATAAGTCATTTTATCTGATGACAGATCGTGTGGAGCAACTTTTTGTAGACTACCAGTAGAGGGTGACAAAGAAGGAGAGAAAGAAGAAGAAGGAAAAAGAGGAGGGTGCAGCATCAATGAACCAAGAATACAGAGAAGGGCATTCTAATCCTCCATCTCCCTCCTTGATCCAGATGGAGATCGGTGGCCACCCACCTATTCCACTGGCTCAAAACATTTGTCCATTGTGGCAGTTTCCTAGTTATTTTTCGGCAATTTTTCGAGTCCTAAACTTTCGGGGCCATTTTGAGGCCTTAAACGACGTTTTTTGGAGATTCGGGGCCAAATGGTTTCCATCGGCATGCATTTGGTTGAACAAAAGTTGTAAAGCTTAGAACGACCTTTCCAACGAGTTCTCGAACGCCCAAATCGGAGATCGTATGCAAAAGTTATGACCCCGGGAAGTTGACTGTTCAACTTACCACCGTGGGGCCGCAAACTTTATGACGGTTCATCTTCTAGGGTTACGTTTTGGGAATTTTGGGGTTCTCACCTCGCTATTATTATTATAAATAGGCCCCTTTGGCCTCATTTTGTATTCGGCTTGGCACGAATGAGCGTAGCAGCCACATCTCTTCTCAGAGATAGCTACCACCATTCTAGCAATTGTATTACAGTCTGTTCTATTTCTGCCATTTAATAGAATATGTTTTTACTGTATCTCTGTTATCTTTGCAAAATGTCTGTTATTATGACTCTGTATATGTTCTTTCATTTCGTTCACACATAAATCCGGATCACTCCTCCAGTTTGAGTTCTTCCTCCTCCTCTTCCTCTCATCAATCTAGTTGTCGTTTTAAAGGGGATTCTAAGAAGCCATTGTTAAAGTTAGATGTGAAGTTTGACTTACTAATGTTCAACGATGAATCAAATGCAAAGAAGTTGAACAATTGGATCAGGAATATTGACGTGCGTTGCCGAGTTCAACAGATTGAGGAAGAAGAGGTGAAGGTACAACTAGCATCTCTTTGTTTGTCAGGAACTGCTCTCGTTTGGTGGGAGATCAAGTTGCAGAAAGGATCCAAACATAATGGTAAGCTCCTTTCATCTTAGTTTGAGTTCACTTCTGCTTTTGAGAAAGCAATTTTATCCATTAGGCTATGTATAGAAAGTCATGATGGAATGGCAAATCTTAAGATTGAATAAAGGTTAGAATATACAAAATTTTACAGAGGAGTTTAGGAAGAGAGCTCTTGAATTAAACATTGTTGTAGATTCCTCAGAAACTCTCATGAAGTATGTTGGTGCACTTCCCATTTACATCCGTCACACATTGTTGTTATTGAATCCTACTAATTTAAATGAGGCTAGTGTGCAAGTTATTCATATTGAAAGCAGGGGGGAGCATGCACAAGATTAAGAGCCATCCAAGCATGGAGAAGGCTATTTCAAAGGAAAAGGAAAGGATAAGAGGACAACTACCACAAATAAGGACAAGAAGAAAGCGCTCCATTGCACTAACTGTGAAAAGGATGGGCATGATGAAGAGCACTTTTGGAAGCTACACCTAGAGTTGATGCCAAAGAAGTATGGTGGAAAGGGTAAGAAAAATATTGTTGCTACAGTCCGACAAAACTTGGGATCTGACTCAGGTGATGAAGAATTGATCACAGCAGTTGGTCTAGAAGGTAATCATTCCTTTCATGCCAGTTCTAGTTCCGCAATTTCATCTCACGATTATGATAAACAAAGAACTGAATTGTTTCATATAAGAGTTGTTGCAAAACATACAAAGATTGAAACTCTTTTTGATCTGGGTTCTCAAGTAAACTTAATCTCGGATTCAATTGTTAAGAAGTTGGGTTTAGAGACTGAACCTCATCCTAGGCCCTGTCCTCTTGGTTGGGTTTGTGATAATGCTAAGCTTAATGTCAACAAACAGTGTAGGGTCAGATTTGTTATTACATCAAAACTACTTAATGAGGTTGAGATGGATGTTGTACCTCTTGACATCTATGGTATAGTTTTGGGAAGCCCTTACCTTTATGATCTAAAATCAGTCTTCTTCAGGCATGAGAACAAATACCATCTCACGAAATATGGGGTGGAGTACATTGTGATATAAGGCATGGAGGCTAGCTCATCACTTGTCACTACAGGTTGGATGAAAAGAGTTGTGAAGTCCAACAACAACCTTGTGCTTATAGTTGTAGAAGCAAAATATCCTGATTAGTCCAATGATACTTTCAATCCTTGTGCTACGAATGAAGTGCTTGAGATGGGACAAGCATCTCAATGGGGAGGAAAGCAAAAAAATATTTCAATGTCTCAGAAGAGAAGATCAGTCCATCCACAACACCATCCGTTCCAGATCTTCAACAACCATCCAAGGTAAATAAATTTGGTTTGCAGGAAAAGTTACTCTACCTCTTGAGTATTGTTTGCATTCTTCCCCTTGATAATGTGAAAGATTATAATTCTCATGTAATTGGGCATTTTGGGATTGTAGTACATTTATTTGGGATGGAAATCATGCATGTAAAGGGGTGCGTGATGTGCTTTTGTAAGCCCACTAATAGAAAATTGGGGATGTGCACACCACTTTTTATTTTCTCTCGTCCTTGGGGTAGTTTCTTCATGAATTTTGTAAAAGGATTAACTATGTCAAAAGTAGGCCATTTCATTCAAAATATTCAGTAGGTACATTACAAATCCAGGAACATTACAAATCTCGGTGGATCAAGAAGGAAGTGAGGGAGAAATCCCCTCACATCTATGTTGATTAATAATGCTTTTGGAGGCCCAAAAACTTCTCAATGGGGATGCATGATCCATGAGGATCTCAAAAGGTAGAATTTAAATCTCATAAAATCTGAGCAAAAGTGACATGGTTGCAAAGATCTTGTCGAGTTGATTCCAATGATACGAACAAAATCTCAAATGGAGTCTGGATGAGGAACCTACAACGTTCTGAACTTTAAGAAAAACAGGGATTTCATTTACAGAATTGGAAAAAAAAGGTGCCATGTGGGAACACTGTGAAGGTGTCACGTTGCATCTACGACGTTGACGTGGCAAGCTCACATAGTACCATGTGGTGAGGTAAGTGTGACTTGGCACATGACACATGCTAGAACAACGATGAGGTGGCATTCAATTTGATATTGCATGGCCCTATAAAAAAGATGCCACATGGCATCCCTAGTGGGGTGCAATAAAAAAAAAACCTACAGTATAAAATGGTTAAATTAGACTCGACGAGGCTTGAACCCGCAAACTCCCACTTAAAAACCTAACACCTTACCNGCATCCCTAGTGGGGTGCAATAAAAAAAAAACCTACAGTATAAAATGGTTAAATTAGACTCGACGAGGCTTGAACCCGCAAACTCCCACTTAAAAACCTAACCCCTTACCGCCACGAAACTTATTATGTAATTGGGAAAAGTGCTATTTAACTTTGACACGGTTGTGATATGGAAAAAGAGGGTGACGGGAACCCACCATTCAACCACCCTTCCATGAGTTCCACACTACTACACTACCCCTCCACGTGTTGGAAAAAAAGAGGGTGACGGGAACCCACCATTCAACCACCCTTCCATGAGTTCCACACTACTACACTACCCCTCCAGGCTCCACGTGTTGCAATGGGCCAAACGTGCTCCTTCCATTTTCGGCACATGTTTTATTTTATCAGATGACATGTTATGGCTCCTTCCTTTATGGCATGTTATGTGGGTATCTTTTAATACCAATGAAATATGGGTTTTTACGTAGTTTGGGACCCGATGAATGTGTAGTAGGTACTATTTTTAACCATGTTTTAATATATGTCAACCAACATAACAATACTATTTTAATGTTTGGATTTATTTCCAAAAAGGGGACACGCCACTAGATGTTTTTGGAGTTGTCTAACGAGGGGACTTTTTCACCTCCCGGCGATCGAATTTTGCTCGGCCTCCGGCGACACCCCTGCATGCTCCTGCTCCGTTTATGTATCCGTTAACGTACACAATCCGGTCCACCATCGCCCCCAGACCCACACTTCTCCATGGCGCCACGAGGTAAAGTCCATGCATTATCTAACCTGCGATTCAGGTCATCCTCCTGCTAGCCTCCTGGTGTTTATTCCTGAGCCCAAGCCCGAATACATGACATGTTCTTCCATTGTAACCTGACCTGTTATGAGAAGACGCCGTCACGCAGGTGTGCAGGTAACAGCTCTAGCTCTTCAGGTCATATTATTCATTCATGAACAAACAAATGTTTACAATGGGAAAATTAACATGATGGTCGTGGGAATAGTTGTTCTTCCATTTCAATAAATGCACATTTGTATGTATAATATAATTTGGATGGCCGAAGAGTATCCCATGGGTAATCTATCAACAGACGCTCTTTCTTTTGTGAGAAATCCATCACCAGTAATGTATGTAAAATTGTTGTGTGAAGCATATTTTGAAGTAATTAACAATTAACAAAATACTGCAACTTCCAATGCATCCATATATGCACCCTTATATCTTTTGCGAGAAATTCACCACCAGTAATGTATGTAAAATTGTTGTGGACCTAAAAATTAATATAGTAGAGCAACCTTACGACCTTCCTATAAATTCAAAGCCAATGTCACTTTAATGATTGTAAACGTTCTATAACTCATTTTTCCAGTCCATCACAGTGATGGAAGTTGATGGCTGAGCAGTCCAATATGAAATATAGCTTATTTGACTAGACAGAGCAATACATGGCATAGCCTAAAACACCTTAGGCTTCACGTAAACTACCATTTTTACGGTGTTCTTGTATCAATATAAAAATATTGATCTGGGTAAACCATATTTTTAAGTCAGAATTCATCCAACAATTCACTCTATAATAGGCAGGACCCTTAAGGATCAAGTCTTAAAGCAATTCGAGTATTGGGAGAAACAAGAAAAGACCCTTCAATTGAGGCTCTATCAATCCATGAAGTACAAGGTTGTCTCTTTTAGTAAGATTCATAATATAAGTAACTCACTTTAGAAGCATCGACCCTCTCCTATGCCCTAATAGATTATATGTTCGCTTTGGGAAAAGTAAAATCAAGTGCATTTTCCAGTTGATTGCAGACTACAAATATAGGATTCAATTTAGCTAATAATGCAAAAGCTGCTAATATTTTTTCTTGTGCTAAATTATGGAGGAAGATCCCTGCAACAGGGCATTCCTTTTATCATGGCATTCTTAAGCGAACTATTTGGATTTTTTAATTCACTAGTTTAAGAGTAGGCGGTGAGATAATTATTATTGAAATCATCCGTAAATGAGATTTCAACTAATCTCATGAACTATGGACCAATGATATGCAATTTAAATAATGAAATATACACTTACCAATCCTTTTGGACGAGTTTGGACTATGCATCGAGGCCTAACTAGATCTCAACAATCTGAACAGATGGGGTTGTGACTGTACAACGTAGGAGCTTCTACCTTCTTTTTTCTTGTGGTGAAACTGTACCACCTACATTTGTTGGAAAAGCTTTAAATACTTCCATAACGTACCTATTTTTCACATATCTTCCAATCATTGCAGACTAAGAGATTGTGTTATGTGTAGGAATTTGTTGATAGAGTCTAAGGGCTTATTCAACTTGCCCATTGTGTGCATACGTTGTAACCATTGTAGGAAGACTGGGGATGAAGAAATCCATATTTCCAACAACCCACATTTGAATCTACAAATCAGATTGATCTCTCATAAAGGGCCTTTCCCCAATATTTTTTGAACAGAAGCTAGGCATTCTTTACGATGACAATGCTCAAGAATTATTGTTTAAATCAATATCGTGAATGAAAAGAGGCTAGCAGTAGGTAGATCTGAATCGCGGGGTTAGATAGTCCATGCATTAATGCATGGAGTTGACGTCGCGGCTCTATGGAGAAGTGTGGCTCTGGGATTGTGTCGTTAATGGAGACGGAGCAGCAAGGTGTCGCCAGAGGTTGAGAGAAATTTGTTACACACAATTCTCGTCACCATCATGTGTTGAGGCCGAAAAGATCAGGAATTTCCTTGGGTGTGTGCAAGAAGTTGAGGGTCTCTTTTGGCGTGTTAGATGCAATACAAAACTGAAAAAACAGACATCCATCAACTTGCATGGATATTTTGAGACACTTACACAATGAATCTTGTGATCAGTGAAAAACAAGAAATGTAGGAAATTGAATGACCTTTCCAAATATATATATATTTTCTATTGAAAATGCTGTTAACTATCTAAAGTTAGATAAATTTTAACGGAC
>LPNX011127684.1:119058-124058 GCA_001517045.1 Pseudotsuga menziesii | reverse complement strand
AATATTGTTAGGAAATCGTTAGGGATAAAGATGATAAAGCCTTCTGGACTAAGTTCTCATATAGTTAAAAGCTTAGTAGATGCCTTTGGTAAAATTGGTAAGAACACATGGTCAAAGGACCGCAATGCGGCTCGTCGTGTGTTGTCACAAGCAATTGTAAATAAGAACACCAGGGTAAGTTCGTTTTCTCAAGCCTACATCTAAACTAGTTAATTTGAATGTAAAAACCCTCTGTAGGTATTCTATTAGAAGAGAACATCTTAACACAACCGCCCAGACAGATTTTTGGGCCTTTATTGGTCAATTGCCACGTCGTGACATGAAGCTAGTTGATGCAGTAAAGGGACTAGTGTAGAGTTTTTGGCATGATCACACAAGGCCTTCTTCAAACCAGAAGGATGTACTAAAACTGAGAAGGGGTCAAAGGACCTTGAACCACATATTAAGCATTTTCTTGATATAACATAGACAGAACTATACAATAAATTTAGGAATGAACATAGACAATTGAATTTGGGGCAAAGATCTTTTGAGAAATGTAAGCCCGAGTATGTTAGAATAAATAATCTTCGTAACACTTGTTGTTGTAGATACCATGTAGAATATGAATATTACTATGAAACATTTTTGTACATTCGTCGTGTGTTGCATACTAACCATGTGCAGGATTGCTCCTTGACAATACCACCGACCTCATCAAGAGAATTCAATCATAGTATCATGTGCAATAGGCCTGAGGGGAAAACTTACTATGCAAAATCCTGTTTGGATGGAACTTGCTCCAACTGTGCTGGAATGACATTATTGAGCCAATGTATGCACGAGACTGGAGACAATGAATTTGGGAATATGGTTACATACATGAAAAGTTTCAAATATATCAGCTATGAAATAGTCCCAGGAAAAGAAAGCAAAAAAATACAATTGGTGACATCTCAGGTACATGCATTTATCTATAAATTTATGTTTGAACAGTTGCATTTCATTCCTTACTTACAAAAAAACCTGACATTGAGATCATTTTGTATCAACAAGTACAAGTTAGTGTCTTCGTTAAGGAATTTATTGAAAAGACACGTCAATATGTTCAGCATGTGCACTTGGCACGATGGCAAGATGAGAAGTTTAGAATATGCAGAGATACATTTCCTCGTGGTACTATACTTTCAGTTGTTGATTTTGTCGAGAACTACACTCTGCAACCTCAAAATGAGATCTAAAGTTAGTATTATCACTCTGAGTAGGTTTCCTTGATGGTGCATATCACATATAGGCATGGACCAAATAGCAGTGAAGAGCAAAGAGAAATTCTAAAGGAATATCACTTCTACATAAGTGATGATAGGTGCCATGACTTCCACTATGTACGTCATTGGTGATTACTGGTTGGCACGTTGTATTAGAGGGAAAGCAAACCCTCATTATGTCCATGACTGATGATGAAAACAACCACTTCCCCATTGGGTCTATGGTTGTTAAAGGTGAATACCTTACACATGACAACATTGCAAGAAAGAAGGGTGGATATTTTTACAGGGATTACAAACCAGGTGCAAGTGTGTATCACTTTACCAATTTAATCATTGGTACAAACCTCCAGGTATGAACAATGCCTAGCCGAAATTCATCGAAGGTACGCTACTTCTTACTGGATATAGAGCACGAGAGACTAATGGAGCCCATCATTATAAGAGATGATCCGGAGGGCTTGGTTGTATGATAATAGGTGGGATCTAGCATGATGAGGTATGTATCATAATTTTAATTTCCCCATGTATGTTTCTTATGAATATGTCAATTTTGTGTTCATGATATGTAAAATTTTCCATAATGTTGTTTATAAATATGCCAAAAGTTCTCTTGTATGTCAAGTTAATGAACATGCCAAATTTTACATATGATCAATAAACCATATATATCAATCATATGAACATTTCAAGATCTCATTCACATGATATACATAACATTAGAATACATACATGTACCTTTGTAGGTCATACCTATCAAAGTTCTTTGTAGGCTCTCTTACATGACTAAAACCCTAATTTTTTAAGTAGGTAATATTGTCAATGTTTTCAGCCGATATATACAACTAGGATGATGGAAACAAGATGCCGCAACGATAAACTTATGTTTTAAGGCTTGTATAATTTCCTTCTTGACAACTCACCTCTTATACCCGCATGTCCATTGCCAAAGGGGTAGTGCTTAGTAGTGTTGGAATTTCATCTCATTTTTTTATTATTGAGAAGTTTAATTTCTACTTAAAATATAATAAAAGATAATAAGAGATTTATTTAACTTTGTTTTTAGTTTATTATGTTTTTTTGAACATTGAAAGTGGAAGAAAATAACCAACTAATATTGACACAAACAACTCAAAAATAAAATGCTTCAACATTATGCATATGAAGTATTCAAAAGTAACATGCACTAACATTATGCATGTGAAGTAGGTAAACATCATGCATGTGAAGATATTAAGTGATAAACTTAATAAACAAACAAAATTTGGAACCTCTCATGCTTTTGAAAGGTTAATGTTTCATATGCATAATAGAAAATTTTGGGAGGTTGACATGTTGGGTCATTGGTGTACTTGAAATTGTGATATTTTAATTTTCAATTAAAAGATATGATTTTATTAAGGAGTTTAATTTTCAATTAAAAGATAACAATAAACTCATTTCCTCATGTTTCTCATTGATCATGTATTATAAAAATCTTGAAACAAAACAACATACTAGCAATGACAGCTCGACAACTCAAAAGTAACATTAAGTCATTGATGCACAAAAAGCCACAAATGGTGGGGATGTGGTTGGCGTTGCCATATTTCCCATGCCCAAACACACTAGCAGGAGTTGACAGAATTCAAAATTGTGGCTCCGTGAGGTTTTTTGCGCACCGGGCCCAAGTCCATCAGGTGTCCCTGAACGGTATCTGGAGGTGACCTACAACTCGCCATAGATTGATGCTCGGGCCTCCGATCGACGAACCGTCGATTCCGTTGGATTCGTGACGTGGGATTTTAGCTAGGGGGGGCCTCTCCCTCATGTCCATTTCCCAATGACCTCTGTCTACAGTGGTTTCTGAAGCTAGGGTTTCGCTCAGTAGGGGACAATGCAATCACGCCAGCGAGGGCCAAAGGTGGAAAGCCACGGATGGTGGGGATGCAGTTGGCATTGCCATATTTCCCATGCCAAAACACGTTAGCAGGGGTTGATAAAATTCAAAATTTCCGCTTCGTGAGGTTTTTTGCGCACTAGGCCCAAGTCCACCAGGTGTCCTTGAACGGTATCTGAAGGTGACCTGCAACTCGCCATAGATCGATGCTCGGGCCTTTGATCGACGAATCGTCGATTCCGTTGGATTCATGACATGGGATTTTAGCTAGGTGGGGCCCTCTCCCTCCTGTCCATTGCCCGATGACCTCCGTCTACGGTGGTTTCTGAAGCTAGGGTTTCACTTAGTAGGGGACAATGCAGTCACGCCAACGAGGGCCAAAGCTAGAAAGCCACGGATGGTGGGGATACGGTTGGCGTTGCCATATTTCCCATGCCCAAACATGCTAGCAGGAGTTGAAGGAATTCAAAATTGCCGCTCCGTGAGGTTTTTTGCGCACCGGGCCCAAGTCCACCAGGTGTCCTTGAACGGTATCTGGAGGTGACCTGCAACTCGCCATAGATCGATGCTCGAGCCTCTGATCGACGAACCGTCGATTTCGTTGGATTTGTGACGTGGGATTTTAGCTAGGGAGGGGCTCTCCCTCCTGTCCATTGCTCAATGACCTCCGTCTACAGTGGTTTCTGAAGCTAGGGTTTCGCTCAATAGAGAAAAATGCAGTCACGCCAATGAGGGCCAAAGCTGGAAAGCCACAAATGGTGGGGATGCGGTTGGCGTTGCCATATTTCCCATGCCCAAACACGCTAGCAGGAGTTGATGGAATTCAAAATTTCCACTCCATGAGGTTTTTTGCGCACCGGGCCCAAGTCCACCAGGTGTCCTTGAATGGTATCTGGAGGTGACCTGCAACTCACCATAGATCGATGCTTGGGCCTCCGATCGATGAACCGTCAATTCCGTTGGATTCCTGATGTGGGATTTTAGCTAGGGGGGCCTCTCCCTCCTATCCATTTCCCGATGACCTCCTTCTATGGTGGTTTCTGAAGCTAGGGTTTCGCTCAGTAGTGGACAATGCAGTCACGCAAACGAGGGCCAAATATGGAAAGCCAAGGATGGTGGGGATGTGGTTGGCGTTGCCATATTTCCCATGCCCAAACACGTTAGCAGGAGTTGACAAAATTCAAAATTTCGACTCTGTGAGATTTTTTGTGCACCAAACCCAAGTCCACTAGGTGTCCTTGAACGGTATCTGGAGGTGACCTACAACTCGCCATAGATCGATGCTCGGGCCTCCGATCGATGAACCGTCAATTCCGTTGGATTCCTGATGTGGGATTTTAGCTAGGGGGGGCCTCTCCCTCCTGTCCATTTCCCGATGATCTCCGTCTATGGTGGTTTCTGAAGCTAGGGTTTCACTCAGTAGGGGACAATGCAGTCATGCCAACGAGGGCTAAAGCTGGAAATCCACAGATGGTGGGGATGCAGTTGGTGTTGCCATATTTTCCATGCCCAAACACGCTAGAAGTATTTGACGGAATTCAAAATTGCGGCTCCGTGGGTTTTTTTGCGCACTGGGCACAAGTCCACCAGGTGTCCCTGAACGGTATCTGGAGGTGACCTGCAACTCACCATAGATCGATGCTCGGGCCTCCGATCGATGAACTGTCGATTTCGTTGGATTCGTGACATGGGATTTTAGCCAGGGGGGGGCCTCTCCCCCCTGTCCATTTCCCGGTGACCTCTGTCTACAATGGTTTCTGAAGCTAGGGTTTCGATCAATAGGGACAATGCAGTCAGGCCAATGAGGGCCAAAGCTGGACAATGCATTTCATGCCAACGAAGGCCAAACTTGGAAAACCCTATCCCTAACTACG
>LPNX011127684.1:104415-118742 GCA_001517045.1 Pseudotsuga menziesii | reverse complement strand
CTATCCAAGCCACATGTACATGTATCCAAAACTATCCAAGCCACGTGTACATGTAAGTGAAATGTCAATGTACATGTCTCCAAAAGTACATGTATCCAAAACTGTCTGAGCCACATGTACATGTATCGAAATGTACATATCCCATAAGACACATGAAAACTCAAGCTTCCTCTTGTTCTTTCTCGAGGTTGATCCTGTGTGCATCTCTGGATCTCGCAAATTAAATATCAATTGTTAAATTCAACTAACTATGTACTAATACATTAGCTCAATAAAATACCATATCTAAATTAACTCAAAAATTATCAAAATGTTAATGGACATTGCATGAAACAATTGTTCATTAATGGACATCTCACCTCAGTGAGAGATTGTGACAAAGGGGATTGCGTTTCTTGTGTAGCAGATGGAGCTGTTGGTTGAACATGAAGGATGGTCGCATCCATGGTCGAACCAAAGGGGGCAGGAACTGGTGGTGGTGGTGGTGGTTACAATCACCAAATCTTGAAATAGTTAGAAATGTGCATGAATAAACAATAGACAACAATAACACACTATGTCTATATCATGTTTAAATAGTTGTACCTCTGTGTGGCTTGTTGTTATTGTAGATACCACATTGACTGTTGCATCAATAACTCTTGCTACTGGTGGCTACAATCACCAAATGTTGAAATAGTTAGACATGCATGAATAAACATACGCCAACAATAATAAAATATGTAACGATCATGTTGAAATAGTTGTACCTCTGTGTGACTTGTTGCCATTTTAGATGCAGCACTAACTGCTGCATCAACCATCCCTGCAAGGTTTTCAATAGTAAACTCTGGCTCCTGATGCAGTAAACATGCAAATCAAACATTAACAAAACATTTTATGCACTGGATTTCAATTTAACCAAGAAATATCATCGAAGGATATACAAATTACCATGGTATCATTATCTCCATGGTCGTGGACAACTTGACTCTTTCTAGGAGTAGGCTGTCTCATATACACTTGACCCTTGTTCACATATGGCCTATGAGGAGATACAACTCCAGGAAATGGTCCAGGTGTTTCGGTTGGTTCCTATAGTCAACAAGAGTTCATGTAGTTAGACATGCATGATTCAACGAACATACATGTATTTAAAAAATTACATTTTTTAAATGTTTAAAATGTTTATCTCCATCATTGCTTTCCCCCGTGAAGGATCTGGCATCTGCCCAGATATTTCCTCGGTCGATATGACCATGGATCCTACCTCCATCACTGCTTTCCCCCGTGAAGGATCTGGCATCTGCAAGTTTAATAATTGTAAATATTAGACCGTAGATAACATTAGTGAACTAACATGTACATTATGTGGAAATTAACAAATTAACAAGTATTAAAAAACCAAAATTTTAAAATTTTTACCTTGGTGTGAGATACGACAATGGGTGCTATAGGAATCTCTCCACCAACCAAGGGATTGGTGGATGGAATGTCATGCCCCTCTGTAGAGTGTGGAACATGAAACTTTGGGGCGTCGCTGCTAGCATAAAGCATCAACTGCAAGTTCACAAAATTAATATATTAGCTCAAACTATACATATGTGTACAAAGAGGAAAATAAATGAAGAATTTATTACAATTAACCATATACATACATCACTCAAAAACCCACTGAAGACAACATCTGACAAAAGACCATAGCATGGACGACCACACGATGTGCAGTCGTGAGGCTCAAAAGTAGGCTGGGAATGTGCTGATGGTGCTGCACTAGTAGATGGTCCTACAATAGATGGGGGTACTACACTAGTGGGTGGTACTACACTAGAAGATGGTCCTACACCATGATGACCCGGTGTATGTACCACACCAGGTACAGATGTCCCTTCCTCACCCATATATTGAACCATAGTGCTATGGAAAACAACGGCCCATGCCAAACTCAAAAATGCATCACGTGTCTGTGGAATAACACGATGTACAGTTGGGACATCTGGCCCAAGCAACTACTTGCGAGGTGCAGGGATAGGGCGATCAACATCTCGAAGCCTGGCATTGGGTCAGTTTTGGGGCATCCCCCCACCGATTCCCTGAAACGCCAATATATCAAAATAGTTTACGTGTTTACCCAACACGAACTCTGCATACATCTTCCGAAGGAAATACAAGGGGATTTCCCTATTGTTGTGTGGTGGCATATAAAAAACCATATACCATCTGTCCATCCAGTTATCAACAAATGGTTGATATGTGCACCACTCGATAGAGATATGTGGCCTATTTGCATTTGGGATTTCCCCCGTGCAAGGGTCCCTAAACAATGAAAATATATTCTCTTTGGTAATTTTCAACTTTTTTATTGCACTGTAGCTAATCCCATCAGCGTACTCTTGTCTTTTTCTTTCTCTATATGATGTAATATCATATAGTATGTTGCTTGACAATGTAATTTAGTCTCAACAATTGCATCCAAAGTGGATGCAAGTGAACGTCGAATCCTATCACCACCACTAAAAGTAGTACTGAGACCTCTCAACTGGGCAAGCTCAATCAATATTTCAGCATTGGTGTCCATAGCCGCAACTGCAATAAAAAAATCAATAAGGAAATCATTAGAAATGTATACATGGTATATAATGACACCTCTTCTAAAATTGAAAATGTAAATTAAGGAAAACTCAAGTTACAAGCAATTTAATGGCATTCACTTACATACATTTAAAACTTAAAATTAAACATTTAACAATTAAATAGTGAGTTTCGTTCAACTTCTTTCTAGAAGTTAAGGCACTTCTTCACCCTCATTGGTGACTTTTCCATGCACACTTGGGTTTAAACTTCTTTGAATTTAGGAGTGCTATTTTGACATGTTTTGGCCTTTACGTCCCTTGGATATGTAAAAGAAAGGGGCAAGGGACTATTAGGACATGTGAGGCAAGAAAAGGGGTGATACAGGGCTGCCACCATATCCTCTAAATATAATTGACTTGATCATGGTTGGGAACACTCTCACGACGCACTCTATGTAGTTCATGGGTGTTCACCATTTCCATTGTTGTATAACCATGGAAACCAACCAAAAGTTACATGGAAAATGGAGAATTTGTGGACTGGCCTACAATTGGTTGTAGATGAGCTTAGAGTCTCGACATGTAGAAATATATTACCCATTGTTTTTGCTATTTTAAAAAATGGTTGATAAACCTAGTGATGCAGGGGCATAGACTGTTTGAGTAAAGTCATTTATGTCTTTGCTAGATCTAGGGATCTTAGGGAGACCTAGGGTCTCACATGTTTCTAATTTTATTTATTATGTTTATAGGATAAAAGAAGCAGAATTCGTGTTCTTATGTTTGCTAACATGGGTTTCTTACACCTTGTGCCTTATACCGTATTTTTATGTTAGTTCTACCAATTGGTGTGTAATATCTAGGGATTCTATTGTAATCGGAACATAAGCTAGCTTGTCCATTACTCTCTATTGCATATTGTGGAGAATTATGAGATATGTGTTGTTTAGAACCCTACTCAGTAGTAATTTTGTGTCTCTCTTATAGTATTTTTGTTCCTTTTTGTTTATGCCTCTCAATCTCATTATGATGTGGGCTTTCTATCTTTCTTTGTCTTTAATTTGAATGTAGATATATATTGTTTTTTTAATTGTTAAAACCCTTGGCTTATAATTTTAGCCTCCTTCCACACACACTCTATACTTGTGTTTGTTTTATATATTTCTAGCCTTTTGGAACATTGAATATCTATTAGACATGATGTTTTTGATTCTTATAGCCTCTTTTAGTTTGAATCCATCAAACATTAGCTTGGGAGTTGTTGGGTTGATTATTCTATTAAAAAACACAATTATAGGTTAGAAATTGACAAAAAAAGAATGCTTTGGGTGATTGAATTACCTTGTTGGATGACAATTCACCAGTGGAATCTCCTCCCCTCCAACTAAATCAGCTCCTCCAACAATTCCAAGCACTTAACTTGCTCCAAAACGCTCCAATTGGCCGTCGTTTTCACATTCCTGATAAGTAAAATAGGCCGTGGGTTTCGAGCCTGTGTATATAAATTATTTTTGGTTTTCCAAATCGCGTACGTGTTTTATAACTACATATCACGAGCGTGTTTTGTAGTTATATAACACGTATGCGATATGGTTTCCTACCCTACATGTCCCATGACATGTCAGGCTCGGGTTGAACCATAGCAAGTGCTATGTAGTAGAAACGCGTTGTATTTTTTGGTAACGTGATCATGTTTTTGAAAACTAGGATTGCATCTAAAAGGTCCCTCATCTTCTTGCACTGACCCCCTTCAATCCCCAAAATGTGAATTTGGACGTTGACCAAGAATCTTATTTTTCATACCTGAGTCCACCATTGCTTCTGCACTTTATGCAGTAAGGGTTACCCTCTTCAGAAACGCCTCTTGTCTCTTGACAATGAGCGATGTCACCAACTTTACCATTTAATCAATAAGCGGTTCCACCGTGGTAACGCTCTGTCTACATAGTGAAAGAGTGGTGCTCGAGTTTCAAAATGAAAAAGAGAAGATTCACGAAGCTTCTCGAAGGAAATCTTCATGGAACCCTCATCCCTACTCTTGTGGACCACCTGGACTCGAGATCCCCCCTGGTAGGATCTCCCTTCCACCTCATCCACCATTTTCTCAACCATCCCTATCCTCCCAAGGGGATTAAATACTAACTCATCCTCCATGGGTTGGGAGGAGAAAATTTATGTTGTTGCACTGAAGTTCTGGCCAAATCTAGGGTGAGCATAGAGAAGGAAAGTTGGAGCTTTGAGGACAAGAATTGGTTTGTGAGGAGGCATCACAACACTAAGGAAAATGGTTGTAACCTCTCTTCTTCGTCTTAATGCAATGATAGTTTCTTTCCCAAGAAATATATTGTGTTATGATCACTCATTTTATTATTAGATTCCTTAGTCACTGATATAGAGTTGTATATCATTTTCTAGTACTTTTGATCTTGTTTTTTGTTTGATGTGTTTAATGTAGGTATATCTATGGAGATCTAGCACCATAGAAGACTGATGCATCATACTGCAGGATAGATAAAAGACTCATTCCAAATATCTATCAATTCTATGGAAAGTGCTTATCCTTGTTATCACTCATTTGTTCTAGACCTATACCATTAAGATCTAGGGAAACAACTCCTATCCGTAAGAGGTGAGAATTTCCAACAACAAATCTGGCGACCATTCTGAGGAAGACATTCAGATCTTCTGACATCTCTTGGTTTTCAATTCAGAACTTTTGATCTTTCTTGGGTTTCAGTCCTTGTCTTTATTCCAAAACTTCAATTTTTTCAAGTAATCAGATCTGCTAGTTTGTAGTGAGATTTGGGTTTAGTTTAACCAGATCTGCTCAGATCTGAGACATATTTACTTGCTATGCTTAATTTTCCTGTAATTTTCATGATTTGATGCTAGTTATATGATACTTAACTTTCTCTGTTTCACTCCTCTTTTGTTTTGAAACCTACAGGAGCCACCGTGCTTTCAACAAGGACATTAAGCGTGCCACTACGTATGCTCAGTAGACAACAGGTGGTGCCACCGCTTTGTTTTAGTGGACAAAAGGTGGTGCCCAGGCGGTAACGCTTTGTCACTAACTCTCTTCAAGCAGTGCCAGGTAGGGTTTTATACCCCTGTGTTTTCAAAACCTTTTATGAGCTTATTTATTTTCTAGATGTGTTTCTGGCTTCATTATTGATGTTTGACTATTAATTTCAAGATCTGGAAAGTGGTAAAGGCTTATTTCTTTTTGTTGTAAAGAGCTATGTTGTTTTCACCCGTTCAACTTCTTGCTATGCTTGGGTTTTATTTATGAAAGAGTACTTGGAAGTCATATAGTTAGATCTCTTTTTACTATTAGACCAACTGAAAAGAAAAGTTTTGGTTTTGGTTTCTCCATTTTTGTTCTTCATAGGTTCATGAAAGATTGATTTTGTTTTTTTATTAAAAGAAAATTTGAGATTTGATCATAGTTGTATTTGAAGACGAACTATTGGATCCTTGATTAGTTTCACAAACTTTCAGCCATTCATGTTTTTCTCTTCTTTATATGCTCTTTTCTTGCCAAAAATATCATAAGTTTAGTTAGGTCTTTTCATATTTGAAGAATTTGAAAAAAAGAGTTTAGTTTTCCAAGTAGTAGTAGTACCTTTCTTTTTGGAAAAGAGATCTTACTTCATTTTGCTTTCAAGACCAGTTATTATAATTTTGTTGCTTGTTTTCATTTTGAAAGATAGTTCAGTGTGACTGTTTGGGAATTTTTGCTTATAAACGGAATTGAATCACTCTCTCTCTCTCTTGTAAGTAGGGCATACCTCGAATGATAAAGTGAAGAATTTGCATAATCATGTTGCATGGTTTTACTTTTCTGTCCACACATCATGCATTCACCTAATTGTTCAAGATAAAATTAACGCTAGTTCTAGGTTAAAATTCTTAGTAACTTGAGTGATAGGGTAGAGACGTGTTCGGGCGTCTTAAAACATAGGAGTTGTCGTTCTATTTCCTGCACCGCATCCTGGGGGCTTATAGTTCTTCCACTTACCAATCGATATATCGAATGGCCTTTCATGTACCCTTGAGATATATAGAAAGGTACTTCACATACTCGATAGTATATCGAATGGCTCCTGTCGAACACTTGTGCATTATACATCAATAACATGGATTTGAGCTCCCACGTACCTTGCGTATATCGAGAGACCTCTCTAGGATACCTTAAACCAACTAAGAAAATCATGTTAGCTGTCTTATTGGAGCAATACATCGAGAACAACACTCGAAGAGCTACTATGCACGTGTCGTCCAAGTAGTCGGGTATTCATGCAAGGGTATGGTCCCAATCCTCCTTGTCGTGTTTTATTGTTGGACCCTGCGGTATATCATGAGTTGCGAATACTTGAGAATCCTAGTGAGGAACCATCTTTTATCAACCCCTCTTATCACCTAAACTTGCTTCTGGCCTTTAACTTGTGTAGGAGTGGTTTTGTGTGTGATTCTAGTTTCAAACCCTAGGTTAGGTTTTTAGTGACCAGCAGTCTTACTGATTTACCTTTGAGATGATCTTGAAGGGTTCAAGGCTTACCACCTGACCTTCCTCTTGTTGTAGGAGAGAGCCCAATGGAAGCCATAGACCAAGGTGCCATAGTTGATCTCATGTGGAAGGGAATCCAGTTGTGGAAGTTGGGGAATAATTCACTACTTATGATAATACCTTGGTCAAACAACCTCCTACGGCTGATACCACCTTTAATTTTCCAATGGAAGGTCAAGATGGTTCGTTAAATTGGGTCTTTAATCACCCGTTTAATGATACCAGGGGGAAGAATTTGGCCTTAATGCTCCATTTTGGAGAACTTATTTAGGCCAAACTATTTCCGAATATGGGACTACCAGACCTTCCTTTGTTAACCCCATTAGGGAGGCTCCATAGAATGAGGAAATGTTTAGAAAGGTCCAACCATATGTTGATCATTTACGTAACCTTCAAGAGAACCTTACGAACATCACTGCTTCGCCTCTTCCTCATCGTGCACCCATCTCTGCCCTTTTACCATGCCTTTTGGAAACAACCTCTCCTGGATACCATCCACTTTCGTTGTCTCAAGTAGTTCTTAGTTTAGCATCACCAACTCGAGGTTCTATAGTTCCTTATCCAGGTCAACCCTCCAACCATACTACTGCAGTTCCAAATCCTGGGTCTTCTTCTGCTTCTCCTGTATCTTCTACCACTGGGGGAAAACCCCTAGCTCAGGTTGTTTCATTATTTAGTGGAGTCACTTCCAGTGTAATACATACCCCTACTGTAGGAAAATCAACAGCTTTCACAAATACCAATATGGTTATTCCTCCTTTTAGTATAAGGCAACCCTTAGCGGTACAACCTACAGTTAATCAACCTTCTTCGGGTTATACTTACCTAGGAAACCAACCACCTATAAGCAATGTGAATTATCAACCTACATCTTCAGGGATTGTTTATCCTGGAATTCCTTACCCCAGAAACATGTTTACGCCATGGGGGCAACCTAATTGGTCATATATGCCTATGCATGGAGGGACACCTATGAATACCATTGAAGGTTATCGAGGGCCACCTTCTGGTGGCCCACATTTTGGAGGACCAATTGGTGGAGGCCCACGTTTTGGAGGCCCACCTGGTAGAGGTCCACCTTCTAGAGGAAAACCACCTAGAGGACCACCATCGGGGGGTCCACCACCTATAGGACCACCTTTGAGAGGTCTACCACCTGGAGGACCACCTTATGAGGGACCACCACCTAGAGGACCACCTCCCCCTAGAGGAGGCCCTCCTCTGGGAGGCTCACCACAATTAGGTGGATCTTCAGGAGGATCATTTGTGAATCCACAACCTTAACAGCCAGTGTATAAATTGGCTTATGGTCCTAATGGTATACATATGCCATATCAATATTACTAGTATGTTCAACCTAATCAACAACTTATGTTTTTGGGAACTGTGGACTTGCCAAATCTGTCCAAGTTAATCAATGATCCCATCCAATATAACCCTTCGTGGCTTGCAATTCCAGTTAAGTTACCATAATACATTTCGAAGTTTGATGGGAAGCAGGGAGAGGATCCCAAAAATCATGTTATGACAGTCCATCTATGGTGTTCTTCGAACTCGTTGATGGATGATTCAGTTTGTTTAAGGCTCTTCCAATGAACTTTAACTGGTATGACTTCTAAGTGGTACATTGAGCTTCCACAACATTCATTTGTGGACTTCAACTCATTGGCAAGGATTTTTCTTACTCATTTCCAACTGCCCATCATCCGTTAGGAGACTGATATGAATATTTTAACATCACTTCATCAAAACACTTCCACCCATATATCAGATCATATTCATGAGTGGAGGAGACGGTGATGACTTATTAAAACTCCTATCCCAGACCAATTGTTGGCTGATTGGTTTACTAAATCCTTGTTGCCTCCCATTTCTCATGATGTGGCCATCAGAGGTGTTGTCACTAAATATCAAGCTATTAACTGAGCTCAGTATCTGGACTTGGTTTATTCTCAGTCCAGAAATTTATATGATCTGATCCCTCAGGCTCCTTGTCCCAACACCGACCCTACCAATCCACCTGCAAAAACTCATGTTGATGGGGTTGTAGGTTCAATCCAACCCCCATCAGCAGCTAATCCCGCTAAGCAACATATTACTTCTACTACGACTCCTTCTACTTTTATGATTTCCACCGAGGTGAGTGCTATTCAAAGTACGCAGACACCCATTAATAAAAATAAAGGAAAAGGAAAAGGTAAAAAATCTAGAACCTAACAGGAGAATCCCAAAACTACGACCTCAAAGAAAGAGAACAAAGGTGAAAGGAAGGATAAGTATTTGTGCCTACTGTGTGGTGGTGATCAATTCATGAAAGAGTTCCCTTGTCGTGAAGAAATTAATAAATTTTTGAAAAATAACCCTAGAGTGGTCGTTCTTACCGATCCTTTTTTGTCTCAAAAATAGTTGATTGATCATATGTCTTCACAAGGAACCTCTATTCTACCGAAGAGATCTGAATGATGTCCTTGGAAACTGTTATCTTGACTACTCGTAGTAAGTCATATGACAAACCAGCAGATAAGAAGGATGAAAGTCCTTCTTTTGAGAAAGTTCCTTCTACTAGTACTTCTCCTCCACCTCCATCTAATGGTCCTCTTACGATCGAGAAACCTAACCTTGACTTTATTTTCCACCCACCTAAGAGTAGTCTCCAGAAATATGTTTTCAATCCAAATTCTTGAGTTGCATAGTTCTACAACGTTGGTGAATATTTGGCTCAAGCACCTTGCGCGATGTCTACCCTCTAGGTACTCCAAAGTTTCCCCGCACAACACAAAAACCTATTGACATATTTAGGGGCCTTAGACCCAGATAACACTATATTGATTCATTTTAATGCGGAGAATTACAAGTCTAGATTACCCCACTAACTCGCGTCATTTTAATGTGGAGAATTACAAGTCCAGATCACCCCACCAACTCAGATTTCAAATTGTGACCAAAGTATTTGGGAGAAAGGTCCATCAGACCGTGTTGGATGAAGGGGTTTCCACCTCAATATTGTATGTGTATTACTGGAGAGCCATTGGTTCCCCCGAACTGACGAAGTCATCCACCACTTTAAAAATCTTTTGACGGACGAGGTCTCCAAAATCATTGTCTGTTACCGGCCCTTTCGGTCGATCTTGGGGGCAAGACTGTTTTCATTCAAGTGGAGGTAGTCGATGCTCCATTAGATTACAATCTACTATTGGGGACGAACTGGTTCTATGTTGTTATGGTTGTCTCTTCGACAATTTTTTGTACTCTCCAATTCCCTCACTTAGGGAACATTGTGACCATCGATCAGCTCGATTTTTTTTCACCATATGTTATTTCCCCCACTACAAACAATATTCCTATGCTAGGGATATCCCTTCCGCCTTATCAATCGATCGGGGTTGGAATGTTGAAGGATTCAACCCTTATGGCTGCTTTTCCCTCAACCTCTCCTAGTACAAAAGTAGCAACTGTGAACATCATGTCCACAACCGGCCATAGTTCTAGAGGTAAAGAAATTGTTGAGACATATTCTCTAGGCCCTTATGAAGCGCTCTACATTGTTATTCAATCTATTTCTGATGTACACTATGATGATCATGATCTAGTAGCATTGGATCCCTACCTCCTTCCTTATTGGTTAGATTCCCCTCTCCCCACTCTAGTTATCTCTTGTAGAATTTCCCTTCGGATGATTCTATTATGGAGATCATGAGTGTGGATGAACTTGTATGGGAAGATCATCATCATAGATCCTCTTTCCTTCCCAATGCCAATTCAACAGATTCTGATTTTGTTTCTCTCACTAGTTCTGATATTGTAAAAAATACTTAGACACATGTACTATTACAAGGCACTGATTTTGAAGGAAACCTGTGTAACATTACTCAGACAACTCCCATTGACATATCAATGAAGCCCAGAATTGTTGAACATGTTCATGTAGGCCATAACTATTCAACTGAAGAAATCGAAAAGTATAGAGATATTTTCAAAGAGTTTCGAGATGTTTTTTCCTGGATGTATTAAGAGATGTCTGGAATTGATTCATCCATCATTGCACATGAAATTAAGACTTACCCCACGACGAGACCATTCCGGAAAAAACTACATCAAGTCCATCCTAGGAAGGCTATGACAATAAAAGCGAAGGTCGAGAAACTTCTGAAAGAAGGTTTTCTTTATCCCATACCGTTGACCGAGTGGGTGTCTACTATTGTCCCTGTAGCTAAGAAACATGACACTATTAGGGTTTGCATCAATTTTTGAGATTTGAATAGGGATTTTCCCAAGCAAAACTTTCTTACTCCACATATCGACCAAATCATTGATAAATATGCTAGGAGCCTCATCTTCTCATTTATGGATGAATTTTTCGTCTATAATTAGATAGAAATTTTACCCACTAACCAGCATAAGACGACATTCATTTTTTCATGGGAAACTTTTGCCTATTAGAACTTACCCTTTGGTTTGAAAAATGATGGAGCTACATTCTAGTGCGCCATTACTATGCTTTTCATGATATTAAACACATTCTAGAATCGTATCTGGATGAACTCCTTACTCATTCACAACAACGTGAGGATCATTCAAGGAATCTTAGGGACATTTTCCTTCGATGTCGTCACTATCACATTCGACTTAATCCACACATGTGTGTCTTTTGTGTTGAGACTGGACGTCTTCTTGGCTTCGTGGTTTCCAAAGATGGCATCGAAATAGATCCTTTGAAGATAGCTTCTATTTTGGCCTTACCCGCCCCGACTAATATCACCGAACTCCAAAGTTTGCAAGGGAAGGAAAACTTTCTTCGTCGTTTTGTGTGCAAATTTGCAGAAAAAACACAGGGTTATGTGTCTCCTTAAGAAGAACACTCTATTATTTTGGGATGACCAGGCCCAATGAGATTTTGATAATTTGAAATATGCTCTGACACATTCATTGGTGTTGCACCCCCCAAATTATTCAAAATACTTTCTGTTATACATTGCCATCTCCACTACTACCATCGGTATGGTTCTAGTGCAGGAAGATCTCAACAACCAAGAGCATGTGATTTACTATCTAAGTAAGAGTCTCCTTGACTCTGAAACCCGTTATTAACATGTGGAGAATCTGGATTTGGCCATGGTCATTGTTGTGCAAATATTCTGTCACTACATTTTATTACGCACCACAACTATTCTCACTGATCAAAACCCTATGTATTACATTTTGACTCGTCAAGTACTACGGGGAAAGTATTCCCATTGGATCGTCATCCTATAGGAATTTGATCTCGAGTTCGCTAAGGCTGCTTCTAAGAAGTCCTTAGTTTTCGTGGAGTTAATGTGTGACTTTCCCTGTGCTCTCATGGAAGTTGAGCCCAATGATTCATTTTTGGATGAATTTTTTTTCCTGACTAACACAACCAATCCGTGGTATGGAGATTTGATTATCTATCTCCAGACCCAAAGGTTTCATCTTGATATGTCCCGTGATGATCGTCGACACATCCGTCACCATGCAAAATATTACCTCATTTTAAATGACATGTTATATCACTGTGGTATTGACTTCGTTCTTCGACGATGTCTTACACATGAAGAGGCTGAACAAGTTTTGAATGATTGCCAATCTAGAGCATGTGGCGGTCATCTTTATGGGATGGCTACAGCTCATAAAAAATTTCGCGCTGAGTATTTTTGGCCCTCAATATTCAAATATTATCATGAGGTGGTTAAAAAGTGCCCACCCTGTCAACTTTTTTATCTAAAAAAGCACACCCACGCTGCTCCTTTACACCCCATCATTGTCGTTAGCCCTTTTGCTAAATGGGGGATAGATTTTATGCATTGTAATCCTACCTTAGCTGGGGGGCATGGTTACATCATCATAGTCGTTGATTATTTTACAAAATGGGTTGAGGAAATGCTTACATATGCATAGGATGGCCGGACTAACGCCCTCTTTTTGTTTAATCATGTAATAGCTAGGTTTGGAGTTCCGCAATCCATAGTCACTGATCACGTATCCCATTTTCGTAATCAGATGATGGCTGAGTTGAGTGCTAAGATGGGTTTTTGTCATGAAAATTCAACTCCTTATTATCCATAGGATAATGGCCAAGTCGAGGCCATTAACAAAGTTTTGAAAACTATGTTGCGTAGAATGGTTATAGATCATAAATCCAACTGGCACTTGACTCTATTTTCTGCACTATGGGATTATAGGACTTCAGTTAAAACAACAACTGGTTTCACACCGTTTCAGTTGGTCTATGGACTGGAAGTTGTCATGCCTATTGAATGTGACATCCTGTCACTCAAGCTCGCAATTGAGATTCTCCCAAACACTTCTGTCAAAGAAGAACAATTTTTTAATTTGACAACTCTTGATGAGAATCGAACAGATGTTGCCTTGGATAATGAGGCACATAAAAAATGCATCAAGAATCAATACAATAAATTTGTTCAACCTCATGTGTTTAATGAAGGTGACATGGTTCTGACTTATGATCATAAACATGACAACCTTGGTAAAGGGAAATTAGAATCCATGTGGTATTGACCTTTTATCTTGAGCAAAGTTTTAGAGAAAGGGGCCTATGAGGTTGAAGATTACGATGGGATACCTTTCGAGAAACCTCACAATGGGTTGTACCTGAAAAGGTACTATGCTTGAAGACATTTATGTTATAGTGCCTTGTATATATGTACATTGATTGACTTTTTGGTGTGCTTTTAGTATTTCATTATGGTTTTGAGTTTTTTTTCAGTACTGTTTATACCATGTTTTGGTTATGCAGATCAAATGGGTTTTTATGGTTTCGTTGATGGTGCTTGTCACCATACCCTAAACCTAGCTTTAGCTGCTTGGGTTTTGTACTCTCCGGCTCATGACTTAGTCAGTTCAGGAGCGGTTTGTGTAGTTCCAACCACCAATAACATCACCGAGTATCAAGCGGTAATAGGTTTGTTGACCGAGGCTGCATCTCGGGACATTGATCACTTGGTAGTATTCATGGGATCACAGTTAGTGGTTTTTCATTTGAACCACATATATGCCATCCAAAACCCTACACTCCTTCATCTTTTTCAAAGAGTGTGTTTTTTACAAAGGTCATTTGAATCAATTACGTATCGGCACATTCCTAGGTCTTATAATACTGTTGCAGGCTCATTGACTAATTACATATTGGATTGATATATTTCCCATACATAAATTTTGATAAATAAAAA
>LPNX011127684.1:73439-103977 GCA_001517045.1 Pseudotsuga menziesii | reverse complement strand
AGTGTTTTACAAAAAATATGGTCTCGAGACCCTGACTAAAGCACACTGGCTTTTAGATATACAAAATGACAAAAATCCTTAAGCTAGATAGCTTTTAGTGTCTACATCATGTAGGATAACTAGTGATGCTCATGGTAACACATGATATCTCTCGCTACCCTCCATAGCAGGCAGCTAAATCAACCCGGTACTCTAGCTGTATGTCTTTGGTACCTCCTAGGGAGGTCGTCTATGGAAGCATTTGGAATATCAAGAGTTAACCGGTTGAGGTTCTCCTCCGACTCAATCATCTCATTGTCACCTCGATGTACAAAGCAGGCCCCCGCTCGCCTATCAATTGGCGATGAACCCCCAGGTCGTGCATCTCCTACATCTACATGAAAATTTTTGGTCTCATTATCATTCATAACAATTATAAAAACATAAAATGCAAAAATAATTAATGTCTTGAGTATTCTTCTTACCGATATTGCCCCATTGGGAAACTTCCGGTAAGGGTAGATAAGGGTCTTCCATAAAGTCAGTACCAGCATATGCATAATCCTCAACCATGAGGATTTGGTCATCTAACCAATGGAAAAATGTGCTCCCATACTTGACCTTGGCCCCACCGCCACCAGTACGGGCCATGATCTCTACCCACTGCAACATACGAGGGTCTCTAGCTCTCAGCTCAGTGAAAGCCACCTGCGTCCTCAAAAGAGGTACCCACTATAAGAAGATGGAAGCCAATATGGTACCATACACTTGTAGAAAATGAGAAATTAATGACTAAAAAAATGACTAAAATCAGGCTATAAACGACTATTTTTGAGTCAGTGACTAATAGTAGCGAATTTCCACTATCTTATAGCTAGTCGTATTTCACTAGTCATTAATAGCTTGACTTAGTAGTCATTGATTTAGTCATTGATAGATAATGATTTAGTCATTGATAGCAAATGATTTAGTCATTGATTGTTAATGATTTAGTGATTGATTTATTCATGGATTTAGTCATTGATTTAGTCACTGGGTTAGTCATTGATTTAGTCACTGATTTAGTCACTGATTGCAACCATTAATGACCAAAAATACGACTAAATAAACTACTAGATGTTAACATATTAATGAATAAGCTAAATACGACTACGATACATGAAATTAGCTACTAATAGTCGTATATATGTGAATTTAGTCGTTTTTGTAGTCACAAATTTATGATAGGGCACGGAGGAATCGAACCACCAACCTCCTGCCTATAATTAGACAGGCACTCTACCATTGAGCTAGCACCCTTTAAGAAGTTGTTATTGCTTGACAATGATGATATTCAAACAAATTTATGATAGATATCAATCTACAAACTACATAATTATTACTATTACAACTTACTAGTAACTAGTATTTATAATAAACTAATTCCTGAGAGCTATGTACAATTTTCCCTGTAACTAAAGCTAATAAAAATACTACAAATACTCTTACCAAAGATATTTAGTGATGAGTACCTCTTCCCATTCTTCATCACTATCATTCTCATAGTCCAAAGAAGACTCCTTCCTGAAAGGGTTTCGAAGCCCAATGCCATCACTGCATCAAAAACAAAGAGTCAGAAACAAAACTTTCCCTCTTGTCTCCTGCATTATGAAGAATCCATGAGCTTCAAGGTGTTTTAGATGTTCCTCACCATGGGCTATCAAAATTAAAACACAACCTGTTGCTTTGATAATTAATAAACTTAAAATTATGCAAAGTATATTCACCTTTTCTTTAATAAGGTTCCATAATAAGCAGGTCTATGGTTGTGATCAAACTGCAAAAGGTTTCTTCTCTTATTGTGAAGCCTATTTTAGCTTTAAATCAAGTGATAAACATTCTAAGATCCAGGAAGATTCAAAAACTTATTGCTAATGGAGACTCAACAATTATCATTTGCAAAATTAGAGACTTGACTCCCTATGCACCGTAATGTCTTGCAAAAATGATCTGTAGACCTAGAATTCAAAGAATTGCAAGTATTTTGACTCGGGGAATTACAAGTATTGCAAGTATTTAGCATTTAATCACATACTGTTTCAAAGGTACCATTTTGTATGGAGGAGTTATGCTTTGTGAATCATTATTCCTTGGCTATAAGGGCACCTAATAGTGGATTCAACAATTAAAGAGTCATGTTGCAAATATAAAGAGAAGTACCCTGCTCCTACAACATTGCGTCTTTAGAGAAACCTTTAAAGGGTTGTATATTTGGCTTCTAGGTGATGATACCAATTATTTGAAAGGCAAGACAACTAGTTAAGCATGAATTAAACTTGAAAAACTTGCAAACTATTAGGTATAACAAAATATATATCAGCTCTGTGTTGAGATGTACAGGATCTGAAACAGCTTCCATGATGATTGGACAACAGTTCACAGAGAGAAATAACCATTGATAAGAACTGAACTTTCCTTAGAATGTATGGTCACCTAAAATAAGACTACACTAAAATTTAGATTCTAGTAAGCTTTTGAGATTGACTAAACCTATCAAAAAGGTTGGAGAGACTGGTATTCTATAGTGTTCTTATAATGCAAAGTTGCATAAAGGCATATTCTTATCAAGATTTGTGACTTTCAAAATGAAGGAATTTACTTGACCATGAAATGCACATTTATGATGAAGCAAAGGATAGAGAAAATCATGATGAGGTTCATATTCCCCATTTGAACTGCCTACAAGAAACTATTTCTTCGTAAGGGTAATGAAGCATGTCTCCATCCTGCCTGAGTGGAATGTGAAAGTGCCCTGCCCTGATTATTTGATTATGAATTAGTTTTAAGTTCCAATTTCCTTCAGGCCCTATGGCATGTTTACGCCTTCCACTCTGACTCCCCACGTGGGATGCATTGCTTCTTCAATGGAATATAAGAGCCTCACTAAGACCTGGGTCTTGTATTTTGGTGTGGAGTTATATTTACAATTACAAAGTTCAAGGTTCATGAAGAATTGTTCAAAACCTACCATTAGTACAACATTATAACGTAGGGTATGTTTATGCGGGAGGATAGAGGTAGGGCAGAGCAGACGGTAAGGGTAAGAGAGGGTCTGACCTAGCTAATTTAAAAAAAAAAATCTAAATCACATGAACAAAAAGCATCACTTGAAAATAATTTGTTTGTTGGAAGTTCATTCTATGTATCATGTAATTCCAATTCCCCAGGTTGTGAAGAGGCAGCAGTGCAGACATTGTAGGTTTTGCCTCTTGCCAACCTACAAGCTGAAAAGTTGTGTGATCAAGCCATCTACTATCATAATAGTGGATCAAAAATTGTGAAATCACTTAGCACTGCTTTTGTTACCCTCCAAAATGTCTAGGATCTGAATATTTCATTATTGACAGAATCAGAGAAATTTCAATTTGACAAATCTGTCATTGCCAGCTTGAATGAAAGTGGTGTCATGAACAACTTAGAGATTGAAAATAATTCTAATTCATTAGAATCCTTACCTTCCCACAAGGTGAGCAGTCAGAAGTCTGAAAATTTGATCACTGGATAGCTAATGCCGGAGGATAGTAAAACTGTGTTGGAACTTGGAAATGAATTTTTGTTCTGCAATGTCTTTAGTTTCGCTATCAAGTCTGAAAGTATAAAGAGGGAAAGCATTGCTCATTATTCTTTTAGTGGGAACTCAACAAATCACCGCAGGTTAGAATCCATCTTTTATACAACAGTCTAATGAATTGACATTGAATGTGCAGGAAACTATGTTTACTGCTTGTAGACAAGCTGTGCAGATAACCAAAATGAGCATGGAAGTAGAGAATGGAGATATTGACAAGAATGGTCCAATGGAAAAGGAATGCGAAAAGAATGAGAAAGAAGCTCAGCTTACACTAGGAGCCACCTATCATCAGAAACTTAATAATTTAACATTTCCTATTGAAAAAATTATGACTGATGGTTATCAGCAAGCAATGCAAACTGCTCACTTTAGCATGAAGATGGTGAATGGTTGTGCCAAGCAAATTGAACACTCAAACCTAGAATTTCAAAACAGTGGTGAAGCAGTTGTCATTAGCATGGATATCGATAGTGATCATACTAGGCAGACTAGTCTTATGAACCAGGAATCTAAAGGGAGTGATAAAGCACTAGGGCCTAGTGCAGAAATAGAGGTTGACCTTACTCAGCAGACTGGTCATATGAATCCAAACTTAGGAAATAATGTTGAAGTAACCAAAACTAGCATAGAAATACCAAATAGTCTTACTAAATACAATCTTATGAACTTGAAATTTGAACATAGTTTTAAAACAACTAGAACCGGCATGAAAATAGAGAATGATAATGATGAGAAAGCTTGTCTTATCGACCAGGAATCTAAAATCAGTGTTAATGTAGGCTGCACATCATTTGAAGCAACAACACAAGATGGAGGGCAGCCAAAGCCTTGTAATGAGCAATGCATCATGACTTCAGATTCAGGTAGTTGTAAAATTGGTTCTCGCATTCATTTGAAGCTGCATAATTAACATGCAATAGAGTTCTCAGTTCAGGTTTGATATGCTCATATTTGGTTCATATATATGTTTCTGTTATGTTCCAGCCTATCTGAAAATGTTTTGTTAACATGGTATTTTTACTCTTTTTAAATAAAGAATAGGCTTTAAAATTTTAACTCTTTGCTTAATGACTTGGAAAGTACGAAGCAAGATAATTTAATTTCTTTGGGTATATTTAGATTTTGAAGTTCATAGTGAAATAGCAGATACAGACAAAAATATTTCCAAAGGAACAGTTACTCCTATATATTGATAATGGCATGGAGCGTTAAAAATTAAAATAGTTTACTGAACACTTAATATCCTTGCAGAGTAACTGTAACATTTATTAGGTTGTTTTATTGTAGGGAATCCTAGCACCCAAGGTGGAGGAAAACTTGGTTATCTTGAAAACCTTGAAAAGGATGTCAAGGAAGCAACAATAGCAGGGTTATATGTGCCATGCATGACAAGAAAAGTTTTTAACAAAGATGAAAAAGAGACTGAGAAAGACGAGTTCAAGGTCAAGACTTTAGAGATTGGCCTTGACTCTGTTTCATCTACAATTGAAGAGTGTGCGCTCTCACAGGGTGGTGTGTTCCCAGGTGATAGTGAAGAGTCTGCCAACGAGTGTGATCTTTCTTTGGTGCAGTATTCATGCCAATCTAAGGATGTTCAAGTTGGGGCAGAAAGACTTGAAACAAAAATTCAACCTTTAGGATGCTTAAGATGCAAGGATGCAAAGGTTGAATCCAAAAAATTTGAAGCTAGAATCCAACAATGTCGCAATATGTCCCAAAGTCATGGTATATCTATAGTTAGAGTTAATTCAGGAAATATTTTCTCTGAAGGGAGCAGGAAATCTCCTGCTATTTTGCCTAATTCTGAACATGGGAAACCTTTGAATGCTAGGCAACCTAATGAAATATCTTAGGTGCGATTGTAAAATTTGTATCCACTATCAAGCTCACATTAATTATGTGGATATGGTGTTATCATTCCATGGTTATCTTTGAAGTGGATGCATTGTTTCATTGAATTATAAACCTGGATTTCCTTGCCATTCCTCTTAATTATTTTCAGTCTTGTTTTGTGCAGAACCATGCCTTAAAAGACTTAACTGAATGTAGACAAGGTCAACCTGAAGATCCTATTTGGACCAAGACCTTCCAAAATGAGGTAACAAGTTTTTTTGCACTTATTCCTCTTGTGCCATCAGAATTCTTGTCCCTAGCTATTCTACTGTTTCAACATATTGGAAATTAGAATTCCATTTTGCTTCATACTCAGAAGAATCGGTTGAAATTATGGCCTAGAAAAATTACACAAACTATGTTTTTGTTTGCATAAAGCAACAACTTAAATTAGAATTCCATTCTGCTTCATACTCAGAAGGATAGGTTTTTTTGGTGAGGGTTTAGCCCAAAGGGCTGAGAATGTACATTTTGCAAGCATGTGAAGCAACTAATGATGTGAGGCTGCCTTTTAAATTTGATCGAAGGTATGAGTGTTGCAATGTCAAAATGGGAATGGGAAGAAGTCAGTATTAGGCCATTTCCTAACCATACATCTACATTCTATCCTAAAAAAACCTTCTAAGATATACTAACTTAATCTAGAGATTAAGCCTTCAGGTGCTTTGACACACAAGTCTCCCATCAACGGCTTTGACTTGCAGCTGATTCCCATATTTGCCTCAGACACTCTAGCAATTGTTGGGTTCAAGCTTTAGGAAGTTCTATAACCAAGCTGAGCTGCTGATTAGAGCATTTTGTGTCAGGGCAGGTGAAGTATTGCTCTCTGCAGTGCATCCGATAAGGTGTATGTAACCAGTTGACACTAGGGGTATGAAGAAAATTATGTGAAACCCCACAAAAAAGTTTAGTAATGCCTAAAACACAAATTTAGTTGTGGTAATTGTGATAATGATGTGAAAAGAGAAATATAATGAAAAATAAGAGGAAGTAGTCATACAACCCACAAGTCTCTAGCTTGAACAACTGCACTAGAGGGAAGGCCAATGTCAGACCATTTGGCAGTTATAGATGCTTGTGAACCACTTCTGTTCCATAGGATTACCACAAATCTGCGGTTGGAAAGTGGCCCAACCCAAACCTACAGTCATTTATATGTTCAAATTTATATAGAAAGAAAATAGGTTAGACTTACAAAAGATAGATTGAAAATAGAAGGCACAAGAGACAGCATACAAACATTGAAATTGTAAATACAGTACAAAGGGTATGAAATTACAGAATTTGGATATTGAATTAATCTTCAGAGAAACTAAATATTTAACCTGCAAAATAATTCATACCTCAATGCCCCCCTGTTGGATGACTTTATTTCCTTGAACTCCTAGTGGATCTGCACAAATCCAATAGAATTTGTAGATGTCAATTAACAAAGTTAACCTTGAAACATATACATCAAAAGTCTTCTTGCAAATTTATAAATCTGACCTTGGTTGACATTAATAACTTCTTTGTTGCCTAGAATCTCTATAGTTTGTGGAGTTGCGGACCTTATATCACATCCAATCAGCAGAGCTGCCTGGAGGATATCAGATTTGATTATCATCCAACATGAGACAATGATAGTACATAATATTAAAAATAGATATTCAAATTATTAATTGCAAGTAGAACACTTTTATATAGAAAATGAAATGAATTCATTGACTCTTCATCAATTCTACTATGTATTATTTGTTTTGCTCTGTTCTACTCTGCTCTTTTTCCAATTCAGTTTGTTTCATTCTAGCCTTCTTTTGCATTTAGCAGTTATCATAGAGATGTATAATAATATATTGTTCATTTCTATCAATTTCTAACAGAGAATGTGACATCTTACACTCGACCCCCTTTCTTACCTTCATTAAAGCCCATATGCTAAAGTGTGACCGGTATTCCTCAGTGCTCAATTGGCCATTTCCAACTTCCAACATGTCAGGATCTGGCTCAGGAAATGACCAAATACATAGAGAAAATTGGAATTTGAGATTGAAATTCCTCATAGAAATATTAGCAACAGCATTTTGATAATATACATGATACAAGAGGAGTTTTTAGTTTACCATTCCATCCACCAGGTCCTGCATAAGCTGCCCACCGGTCATTTTGGTCAGCTCTAGATGTGATACTGAGAGAAACAATTTAAAGGCAGATGATTATAAGGAGAAAATATATATTATACAAAGCAAATTATACTTCCCAATTTCAAACATTTAGAAGACATTATTCCCATGAATCTATGAAGTCTATCACCTTTCCCATTTGTCTTCAATGTCTCTTGTAGTTCTCCAACTATTGGTTATCTTGGGTGCCCAAGTTGTAGGATTCTGGTCACCCCTGCATAATCAAAATACATGAAACTAAGATTTGGGTGACCATGCCTCTTTAATTAAACCATGAATAGAATATTATTGTTTACAAATGCCTCTTACCATTCACACATTGAATAGAATATTAGGCGGCCTGCCTTTCTAGGAGCTTCACTCATTTTTGGGTACCTGTATATTTTCCCGATAAATTCAATACTATAAAGTCTAGACCCATGTATAAAAAGCTCGTTGATCAAACATAGTACAAATAGATTGTACCTTTGCTGAGGGTTTATGCCACCATTAAAGCAGTTATCATATTTCAAATAATCTATCCCCTGAACCAAGACCTTCCAAGAAATCTAAAAATTAGTCATAAATTCATACTTTGATACTAAAAAATATTAAAAAATCTAAAAATTAGTCATAAATTTATACTTTGATACCAAAAATATCTAAATGGACTTTTAATATTAACTCTCTTTTTCAGAAGAAAATATAAACTCTCTATTATTATCCAGTGGAAAATTATGTACTTTTAATGGGCCTAAATAAGTAATGTTTGGATACTTTGTGAGATGGGATTAGTGGAGTGGCACACGTGTCCGCCCAGGGATTCAACATATCCCACTTTGTTTCTTCATCTTGAATTTGACTTTCCTGTCTTAATAATTGAAAAGAAATTCCAGGTACACTGCTTTTGGCCCTATTCTCCTTTCCAAGTTATCTAGGCCTCCCGTTGAGAGAATGCCCAATCTATTTCTCAGAGATTTTCCCAGAGAAGAAGTTGGGAACTGTAGTAAGTATTCTGGTCTACTTTTACGATGATGTTGCAATGGAGTAGAACTATTGGTGTCATGCTGCTCCTTGTTTCTATTCATGTACATGTAATAAAAAAGTTAAACAGTACCTAAAAAGGCCAGATCCAGTCATTGACATAAAGGCAAACTTGATGGAAAAAGGAGGTATGATCCAGCTATATATTAGATCCATGTTGGCATTAATTCCACATTTGGCCAGAGGAGTTACAAATATAGTTTTAGTAAACTTCTTCTAGGTTTTTGTTTTTCTTGTTTTTGCACTCAGTTTGCTGGGGACAAAAAGACAGTGATTGAGGAAAACATTGAGAGAAAAGATGCAAGGCTTCAATCATAGCAGGATGCAGACCTAGACAGAGAAAAAATATTTGCTGCTAAAGTCAATGTGCAAGGAGGAGTGCAATGATATGTAATTATCCTCTGCACAGTCATTCACTCATGGAGAAAAACATTAGTCTTTCTTATAATGTTTTCTTTGTTGTGTAATGATTCATGAATCTTTTTGTCTACTGATATATCCTGATTTTGCTTTAGCAAGCATAGATCAGGACGCCTGTAAAACAAACTGCTATGCCCTATTTCTAGGCATCTTCACAGCCTTGGTTCTTTGCTGTAATATGTACTAGCAGGTGTTTCTGGGCATCCTTAAGCAGTTTTGTTTTCTTTGTTGTAATTGGCATTAGCAGGTGCTTAAAAGACTGATCATTTATTGTGAGAAAACCAGTAGTGAACTGCATCAGTAGATATAGTCATATCTTACATACGAATTGCTTGTATTAGATAGCATAGCTGAAACATCTTATTCCTATAAAAATATGAAATACATGAAGGGTGGGAAGTACCTCAGTGTTGTGAAGATAGTCATAGATATCAGAGGCATAGAATGTGCACATCTAAGGATCTCTATTATCTACATCGATGTCAACAATATTAGATTCTTGCACCCCTGCTGCCACTGGAGTCCTTTCTTCAAATAGGTGGACTATAATAAGTATCATTGTTATAACAGTTAGCATACAAGAAATTGCAGCTCACATTGAATAGTGAATATTTTTTTAAAAACCCTTCAAATTGTGAGAACTATGTTTCCAGAAACGGGAAACAAGGAATGGAACAACAAATGGGTCTAATGGATTTGGGGTAATAAGAAGCATGAACTCCCCCCAACCCCCTCCATATTATGCATATAAATTTGATTGGTAATGCACTTTAATAGGGTCAGGACAAGAGCGAGAACAAGTATGGGACAAAAACAAGAAATGAACCCTAGATTTGGGGAATAAAAAAAAACTCCCCTAACACCCTCTATATTATACATATAAATTTGATTAGTAATGGACAAATATAGGGTCAAGCAAGAAGCGGGAACAAGAATTGGAATAGAAACAAGAAATGATCCCCCGGGTCAGGTTTCTGGTCACATAGCACATGAGTGATGAAGCAAAAAGAGTTTATTCATAAAATTACCTTCCAATGGTTTTGACTTTAAATGATGCTTTGATATGTACAGGTTCTGCAAGGTTTTCTGCTCCAACGAAGCAATATCCGAGGCATTGCCGTCGATGGGTAGAGCCTCTGTAATAATTGAAGAATGAGAAGCAGTTGTATTTGAAATATTTCCCCCTCTAGATGAAATCCTGTTGTTCGGATGAGAGGAACCAGAGATATTGCAGGCCACATTGTTTCTCAGAACCCTTAGACTAACATTATCGGGTTTTGCAGGGAGTCTGGGAATAGAGGATTTTGCAAGATCATTTTGAATTTCAGAGTCTCTTGTGCCGTTGGGAGTCCCTCTAGCCCTGGATTTTGAAGATGCTGATTGGCTAATAGATCCCTTTAAGACAAAGTAATCATTTTTTTACAATTTCAGACAGAAATTTTCAAAAGAAAACTGCCTAGTAAAATTAGAATAAATACCCAAAAAAACCCTAAAACCCGTGCATTCTCTGAATACAAATTCCAAAACCAAGAAAACCCATTTGGACAGAAATTGAAAAATGGTTTCACCTGGCTATGGGGAACGCCATGCTTAGATTGGGTGGATGCCTGATTTTTCAAATTGGAAAGAGGAACACGTTTCCTAGATTGTTGAATAGGTGGAACAGCGCAGCTCCACGATCCACCGTCTAGAGAGACTCTCTTCGGATTCACATTGTCCCTCCGTGGATTATCTGCCCTTGTCCTCAATCCATCGGCTGGTGAAACTGATGTCGTTTCACGTAATTTTAATCTCCAACTTTGCTCTACCATTTTTCTGTCAAAAAATAAAATTATGCAAGGTGCTTGAGCTTGCCTGAAACAATCAACTCCCAGCAGCAAATGCAAAGGAGAAACGGAAAATTAAGCTATTAAATCGATATATAGGCAAAATTGATGAAATAGGCACCCGGAGATAAAACTGATCATGTCACCAATGTTTGTAAGAATCGCCCTCAATAAAAATATTCTAACGAATATTTCCTTCTCCTGTATCAACTCTGGGATCGACTGCATGGACTACCATAATGAGAATCAGTATCGACTCTTTACGCATACTTGGATTGATTAATAACATCGCCACCTGATCACATCGACTTATACATGAAGTACAAACATCGAGTGTATCAACTCTTGGGATCGACAAACACTTGTGAGCACTATTGAAAAATGGATGTAGGTTTCCAAATATAACACAAATCATAAATGACCCCCTCTAACATTATGCAATATACACCCACCATATCCATATTACTTGCAATTAAAATTTGGGTTTAGAAACCACTTTCATTAAAGTTCAGCCTTTAGAAAAATTAAGAAAAAATTAACAGCGACTTATAGAAATAGCTAAACATAAAAAATACGTCATTAATTTTTTACCAAAATTAAAACATCACTTCCTCTCACATATGGCAAATTAGTATGCATTTAGGAGGTACTCACACCTCTCACACCTGGCAAATTAGTACTAGCTCTTTCTTTGACAATCGGGTTATGCTCCAAAGCACTACAGACCTCTCTTCTCCCAACGTTGTAGTGTCGCTTACCAAGGTTACTATAGATCTTTTACTAAGGATAAATGATGTACGGGAATCACTCTTAAATTGCAATGTGGCCATTTGAAAATTAAGATTCTAAATTTTACAAAAGGGAGTGGGTTTCCCTTAATTGAATCTCCATATGTTTAGGTTAGTGGTAATCAATTTAGTGAACTAGTTATGGAAATAATCGAGTTAGATTTGCTGTCAATGGAAGAGTTAAGTTAGAAATAGGATAGAATGCAGTTGAATTCATTTAGGATATCTTGTGAAGCTGTCAGATTGTTAGCAGAAATTTAGGAATTAACTTTCTAATTCTATAGTTAGTTTCCTTCTCCTTTTATATATATTTTGAATTAGTTTGTTAAAAGGTTGGATTCTGCAAGTAATGGAAAGCTTATTTCCATATGATATTGTTGTAATCCCCAAAGTTAATCAATGAGTCTTATAATTCCTGGGGGCTGCTCATGAATCTTACAAATATAACAATATTAAGAAAATTACCCAGTTTTAGTATTTGGGAAAGCATTATACTTTACTACAAAAAAGAGGTGCAACAGCAGGTAAAGACTTGCACAACTCCTCTCATAAGTGTTTCTGGAAGGGGTCCTGCAGGGAAAGTAAAGAGTCCAGGTCCCTCCCTTAAACCTTGAAGCAAGGAAATTCTTAGATATTATAACCTTCAGTCTGAAATCCTATACAAAACATTTTTGGTCTACCAACCCTTGGAATTGCTAGTTCCTAAGTTTTATCTGTAAACATAGCAATATTATTATGAACCTGGGAAGGTCTGACCTATTTTGGGGGCTGCAACTTGTGAAAATAACAGGATATCCAATAATAGATTTGATCCTTATGGCCTATTCTAGTGCATCTGCAGGTGTAGCAATCCTTTGTTACTGTAAGGGAATTATGATCTAGCCATTTCATCTCCACCACATCCACAACAAAGAAAAAAACAATAGATAATCAAGAAAAACACAGAACAAACCTGAAGTTCTAAACATTGATGCCATTCTCAAGGCAGTGGAGGCCCAATGTGAAGCCCAATACCAATATTTGACAGTTTCAATTTCTGTCCACCGACACCAATCTCATCACCATGTTTAGAATTGCCTGAATTCCAACTCCATTTACTCTTCTTAGATGTGTCTTCAAGCATCTTCTTAGATTCAGGCAAATTACTTGTAAATCTAGTCCTCTTAGCCTAAGTATTCAACACAGTAGGGTAGGGTTGTGATTCATATAATGGGGCAAGGGTTTCATTTTCGGTGACCATGACCCCGGCCTCAACCTGTTCTTGCCCTGCTTTGTAAATTCTCTGATCCATTCTCAGGATCAACTCCGCTTGTCTGCACTGATGTCATTTCCCTAAATAAACCAAAAACTAAATGAAACTTCACTTCATTGCATAAAAACCCTTGGTCTGCAATAGGGCATCCACCGTTATCTCGAGTATATCTTTCTGGTCTGCAGAAGCATTAGGCGCTCTATAGCAGTTTACTAGGGTATCATGTGCCATACGTAGCGGTGTGGATTCCAGTTGGTCATGTAGGAAAAGAACCCCTCCCTTTTCTATATAATTTAGGGATGGGCACATCATATCGTATCCTTCTTTCCAATACACAGGTGCAACATATCCATAGCCAGATGGTGTCTAAAGCAATAAAACAACGATGTCTGAAGGCAAGGCATATAGGTGGAATTAGATGTACTCACAGAGCTTATCATTGATGGGAGACGCTACTCGCAGCAGCAGGTGTGGATGCAATCCATGTCCAAGAAAAAGCGTACCTAATACTTCTTTATTTTGTTTGCTTTTGGATTAAGCCTAGTAACCAAACCCAAGGTCACCATGACTCCATGTAAATCATATGTTATAACACTATATTTAAACCATATGGTATAATATGGTATAATGTGGAGCCTAAACCATAAGCGCCAATGTTTAAAACATATCACAAAGGCATATGTCTATATCCATTGAACCATACCAATATAATGTAAATCATATGTTATAACACTATATTTAAACCATATGGTATAATATGGTATAATGTGGAGCCTAAACCATAAACGCCAATGTTTAAAACATATCACAAAGACATATGTTTATATCCATTAAAACCATACCAATATAATGTGGATTGGTATATTATTATAAGCCACATCATAAATCTTAACCATATCTTTATCCAAGGTCATGCCACGAAGAGATTGTATGCAAGCGGTAATGTTAAACATATCCATTAAAACCATACCAATATAATGTGGATTGGTATATTATTATAAGCCACATCATAAATCTTAACCATATCTTTATCCAAGGTCATGCCACGAAGAGATTGTATGCAAGCGGTAATGTCAAACTTTATGTGTTATAACCATATAACATAAAAAAATGCCATCGTTTGAACTAGGGAACTATAACATGGTAAGGTTTAAATATAGGTTATGTAGGTATAGACATAATTGTGTTTGGTTAGTTTTATTTATATTACTAAAAATGATTTTAAGTATTTTTTTAGTAATATTAATAATATATAGAAATATTAAACAATGTTAATTTTAATTTTTGATTATTTTAATTTTTAATTTTTTAAGGTATTTGGTTTTATAAAGAAAAATTGACTAGTCAACAAAAAAAATTAAATTTTCAAAGATAGCAAGAAAAATGGAAACAAATTTATACATAAAAATATATATTATATATTTGTCAAAATAGGTTGTTTTAAATTGTGTTTTTTCCAAGGTGTAAATGAAAAAATTATGGAATCTCTATTTATTGAAATATAAATTATATATTTTGTTATAATTTATTGAAATTTAGATTATATATTTTGTTAAAATATAGCTTTTTAAATTGTTTTTCTAAATATAGAAAGAAACATGGTGGAATCTTTCTATATTAATGGTTTTTTTTCATTGTAAAAAAATATGTAATTTGTTATTCATAAGAATCAAAATTACATCATAGTTGTTCATGTAAAACCCCATTCAAAGTAGGATAAAAGACAATATTGAAGCCCTGGGCAAAACATTACAATATCCAAAAATAAACGAGAGGGATTCTACCCATCAACCTATAGAAAGCAAAAATGCGGAAAAGACAAAATAACTATGAGACAAAAAATAGCAGGGCTCCAGAGAGTTGTCATGCAGATACAACCTAAAACAGTCCAAGGCAAAACCAAAATGGAGAAATTAGAAGTAGGTAAAGAGACCTTCAGTAATCATGATTCTGTTAATTGAGTACTTACATAAGTGAAGAATACCAGGGCAGTCTCCTATCGCGAGATTTGATAGGTTGTCCGCGTCAGAATTGAACTCCCTATACAGGTGCCTGAAGGATAAAGAAAGAAAACAATTCTTTAGGAGCCCAATCCTTTTCAACCAAAAATCATAACTCAGTGATTGCAAATTGGTGAGACCTCTAGCCCAATCAATTATGACCTTTGATTCGCCAAAAATAGAAAGCTAGAGAATTTTTTTTTTTTTTTGTGAACAATAAAAGCCCCCATAAGGCTCAAAGTTTAGAAAAAGTATTAGTTCCACTCCCAACACCCATCCTTAGCTTGAAACTATGAGAGTCATATATACAGAGGATCATGCCAGTACCACAATTTCCATCCTGCTCGGCCCCATCAAAGAATCCATATATGGTATCGGATTCCAACATCGGGATGATTCGAATCTTTTAAACTTTTAGGGCACAATCTCTGTTCCATTACAGAAAAATTGCCATAATCTACGAAACAAGTAAACCTCCTTGCAAAGTTTAATCACTTCTTCTAATGTCTGCTTCATTTTTCCTTTGGAGCATGTGAGGAATGTCGATGTGCAAAAACCAGTAACCTTTGCAAATAGTGGCATTGCAGGAGGGTGCTCATGCTTTTCCCAGGTTGAAAGATCAAAATGCATATGGTTATGAGCGCATAGGCTGGAGATGGTGATAATTGCAAATATAAAGTGGAAGCAGTAACTTCAACAGCATTGAGACTTGTAAAAAACCATAACAACTGGTTATTGATTGGAGTGATGAACACAATCGGAGTGACAAGAACCATACCTTTGAAGCGCTCCGACTGGACAGTGCGAGATCCTGAATTGGATTATTGTCTGCAAAAATAGGGTATCAAGTGCAAAAATAGGGGATCAGGGGTCGAACGATACCTTCAACCCAGAAATACGAAGTTGACGTGTTTTTTTGGCCATGCATTGGATGCATTTGGTAAGTCTACGTGGAGGAGGCGCATTCGAATGGTCGGTTCTCGAGGGGATGTACGGCTATGATGCTTCTATCTAGGTAACGATACATATGGTACTGGTTCTAGTACCTAATTCGTAATTGACGTAGGAACATAATTTTCCTTTGGAACGTGCTTAACCGGGTTTGCTTCAATGGTGCAGCAGGGATAAAGATGGTCAAGAGAAAATTCATGCAATTGCTTTGTTGGATCTCTGAAGATCGAGGTGCATGGCACTAATATTACTAATAGAAGGTAGACAACTTACAAAAATTACACTTCATTGCCAAATTTGCAATTTTCCATGACACAATTAAAAATGACTAATTCATATTCTTCTAGCTAGTCATTTTTTATGTTGTGACTAAATTAGTCGTTTATTTTAGTCATTTTTAACTCTGTCACACTTATTATCTAGTCATATTTGTTAACTGGTGACTAAATTAGTCGTTTATAGTTGGGTCAATCAAAATTGCTCATATTTAGTAGTAAATCACTTGGAAAACCTGTGGTGACTAGAATTTTTAGTCACCTAGTAGGTAATTTCTCATTTTGTACTAGTGATAACCAAACCGTTTCAACTTCCCATGCCGACACTTAGTCAGTTCTTCCTTGAAGACACTCAGTAAATCCTCAGCCCAGTTATAGGCCGTAGGCTCCATGGCCTCCAAGGTGTAAAGCATGTGTGCTCATGAATCTTGGTGAGCCCCTTGGCTCGCTGCAATCCGTTACATAGTGAAAAGTATTGTCCGGAGAGGCAAATCCATCATTTCCTTGATGGGGATCTTTATCCCAGACATCTAAGTGCCCAAAAAAAAGTGGCGATCTATAAGCTCTTGTTTCGTGACATCTCCCCCTCGAAAACCTATCAATGAGATTGCTGCCTTGCGCTTGGACAAACCTGTAAGGAAGTATATGTCTTCTACTTCCACTGTAAGAACGTGGCCCCCCACCTCGAAGTGATACTGCTCTAGGTTGCACATTCTTAGTATATATTTCCAGCAGTCTCACATGAGACCTCATGCTTGGAACATGGAATAATTTTAGGAGGTCACAACCCCGTAAAGCAGCTATAGAACCAACATCTGCTCCGACCCTGGCATCATCATCCTCATGTTGCCTCTCCTTCCACATAACCATTTTGACCAAAGTGATATGCCAAAAATAAAAAATGAAGTATTATAATACATTATCAACCATTAAAAATACTTTAAAGACATTCTTTTGGCTTGATCATTCATCATTTGGGAACATTCTGCAGCACCGCCTTTATCGACGTGAAAACCACCTTTTGAGGTTTTGTTTGGGCATCACCTTTCCCGCAAAGGGAAAGAGCGTTACCCTGCGAGTGATTTTCAACCTAGGGTAAAAACCTCAAAACCTCAAAAAATTTGCATGGAAAGGGAAAATGCAACCATAAAAATGTTGGGAATAGTTTTGGCTCTTACCTGGAGTTGACAGATCGAGAAACAAACGGTTGATGTCTCCGGAATCCTTGCCTGAAGTTTGCACACAAATGGCTCCAAAATAGCTCTCCAACTTGGTAAATAGTAAAATGGTATGTTTTTTACTATTTCATTGGTTTTTATATGAAATTTTTTTGGGTTTTATTATCATTTTAATAATTTTTAATAAAATGCCCTTTTACATAGTCATTAAAAACTAGGTTTTTTATTTTGAAGACCTAATAGTCTTTTAAAAGTTTTTTCAGGGGATGAAAGTTATAAATATTTGGTTATGAGTAAGTTTATTTTTTACTTTTTCGCACTTCCATAAAACGAAAAAAGTCGCTGAGCGCTAATTTCGACATTTTGGTCATGCTCTTCAAACCCAGTACCAAAGTTTTGAGTCAACTTTCGCCTCTTTTCAGACTTGTTAAACCCTTTTATCGTGAAAAGAAACCGTAATGGAGTCTTCTTTGATCTCTTTTCGGACTCCTTAAATGTGAAAAGATCGTTGAGCGAACTTGTCTTCTTCACACTCATAAAAGTACTTGAAGAGTCATCTTTCCGATGGTAGTTTACCCCTTTTTCGGTTCGGATTGACTAATTACGAAAAGTGAATACTCTAGTTGATCTCAGCTATAAGAGTTATCTTGGGCATTATTTTATACTTTTTTCAAGCCCTAGGGAATAAATCATACGATAAATGACTTTTGGAGTCCTCTTCCATTTTTGTTCAGACTCTCTAAACATGAACGATACCGAGTTAACTTTCAATGGACTCATTAAATCAAACAGTGAGAGACCCTCTTTTGGGAATGAACCCCTCCTTTCTCAGGTTCATGAAACATATGAGAGTGGACTTATCTTAGGATAAGCTACAACAAGTGTTTGTTACCCACTTTGAACTCATAAAAATGAAAAAGAGGCACTCATCAATCATGATGGGGAAATTAAGGGAAGGGAACTATCTCATTTGCAATAAATGGCATTTATTAGTCACCTTTGGACATGGCACTTGTTTTCATTTCATTCAGTCAATTGGGTATCAGCTTGCTTCCAAGTCGATCCACTTTCATAAGTCATGTCACTCCTATGAGTCTTTCAATGAATTCATTGTCCAGTATCGTTGCATTATGTTTTGGTATCCACCTGGTCAAGTCAATGCTACCAAGTCTTTGGTCGTGCCACCCGATGTTCAAAGGAAATCCATGTCGAGAGTTTACATCTACAGTTTAAACTTTTTTGTCAGTTACCTTTGATTCAGTCCTATGATTACATCATGCTCAAAATTCCAGAACTTTGTTCCGAGTTTCGTTTCGTCGATGTGGGATTCATCATGGCCCTCGTTCGACGAGATTTTTCCTGTTGACTTCAGCTCATCATCCAGGAATTAGTATTAGAAACAAGTTAGTACCTTGAGATCTGTATGCATCAATGACATATTCTCTTACTTTCGACATAGTTTCTCATCATTGACCTTCGATTGGAATATTCGACCAAGTGTTCGACATCATATCATCTATTCACACTCATGAGATTGTACTAGGGTACCTTGGCAATCATCGACATCAATGGTGATCTCCCTTGCACTTGTTAACGGTTCTCATCATTGACTGGTAATCAAGTGGTTTCTACCATGTTCAACGTCAATACCTTGTAATCGCATGGATAGAATTGTACATTGTGGAAGACGAGATGAATACCCTGTGTATTGGCTAAGCGCTCATTACTTTCCCCAGGTTGCAATGGATTATTTGTATGAGTCCTAGCATGGATCCACATTTGTATGGTCGTGGCTGTGCTCAAATTTGCGTCCATATGACATAGATCTACATTGTATGTCTGGTAGATAAGTCCAAGTTTGAGTTTCTTTCACATGGGTCTACGATGTATTCTAGTAGCCATATTTATTCATCTCTCTCATGGATTTGCCTTGTATTGGTCTGCAACCATGATGAGGAGTCATTGGGATATGAGTCAAAAGTGTTGATGTTTTTCAAAATCCAGGTTGATGATGATCTCCGATCAAGAACTTTCTTGCCTCGAACTAATAACTTTCTCTTACAAATATCTCACCTATCATATCCCTCTAGCCTCATGATTTGGGGGGAATTCTGTTACACAAAATTATCATCACCATCATGCGCTGAGGCCCAAACCAATAGAAATTGCCTTCAATCCCCAAAATGTGAAGTTGGACACTAGCCAAGACTCTTATTTTTCATACCTGAGTCCACCACCGCTTCTTCCCTTTATGCAATAAGTGTTACCCTCTTCAGAAATACCTCTTGTCTCTTGACAATGAGCGGTGCCACCGCCTTTACCCTTTAATCAATAAGTAGTTCCACCCTAGTAATGCTCTGTCTATATAGTGAAAGAGCAGTGCTCAAGTTTCAAAAGGAAGAATAGAAGATTCATGAAGCTTCTCGAAGGAAAGCTTTGTGGCACCCTCATCCCCACTCTTATGGACCACCTGGACTTGAGATCCCCCATAGTAGGATCTCCCTTCCACCTCATCCACTATTTTCTCAACCATCCATATCCTCCCAAGGGCTATAAGTACTAGCTCATCCTACATGGGTTGGAAGGAGAAAAGTTATGCTGCTCCACTAAAGTTCTGGCCAAATCTAGGGTGAGCATAGAGAAGGAAAGTTGGAGGTTTGAGGACAAGAATTGGTTTGTGAGGAGGCATCACAACACTAAAGAAAATGGTTGTAATCTAGGATTATTCATCTTAATTCAATGATAGTTTCTTTCAGATTCCTTAGTCACTAATATAGAGTTGTAGATCATTTTCTGGTACTTTTGATATTTTTTGTTGTTTGATGTGTTTATTGCAGGTATATCTATGGAGATCTAGCACCATACAAGATTGATGCATCATAATGTAGGATAGATAAAAGACTCATTCCAGATATCTATCAATTATAGGGAAAGTGCTTATCCTTGTTATCACTCATTTGTTCTAGACATGTACCATTCAGATCTAGGGAAACAACTCTTGTCCACAGGAGGTGAGAATTTCTAGCAAGAAAATCCGATCGTCGGGAGGTGAAAAATTCCCCTCGTTAGACAACTCCTATGTTTTTATATGCTTTTTATGTGGGTAATAACAAATCCCAAAAACAAAACCATGCCATTTATTAAAAGTGTGGATTGCAACCATCGGATATGCCATGAATTGGGTAGTTTGGCATATGGCTAAATGAGGCCAATGAATATGTAATGGGTTTGTAACCATATGCTATGTTAAAACAAAGAAGTCGTAACTAATTGTGGCACATGTGAATCATTCCAAAAGGGGTCACACAAGCTATATAAACCCCCTCATTAGCCATGGAGAGGAGAAGTCAATTTCTTGGTGAGAAGCCAATATTTTGGTGGAGAATTCCTTGGTTGAGTGAGAAATTTGGAGATAGTTTTGGGAGAGATGGGAGTGCTTGGAGACTTTTCCCTCCATATAGTCATTGTTTTGAAAAAGAGAGGAAGGTTTTGTTGTAGCTTTTGTAAAGAGAAGGTGGGGTTATTTATACTCATTTTTCATCATCTTCGCATTTCGTAGCTGCTAGTATAACCGCTTTGTGGATCCAAGCAACGAATTCTATCCAAACACCAAGGTATCAATGTATCAAAGCCAAATTTTCCATGTACTTGATATTTTGCTGAGATTATAAACAAATAGATGTCCCATTGAAGAGCAAGCCTAGAGACATAGTCCCCTAGGGATGGAATCCATTATCGAGTGGTTGTTGTGTGATTTTATGGTGCATGTGTCTTTTTTGTGTTTATTCCTTTTATGTGAACATTTACACATTCATGGTATTTTATCCAAAAAAATCCAAATGATAAGTCCATGATTACAAAGATGCTGATCACCCCTCCACAGTGGGTTTGGGATGAGCTCCATAAAAATAACCATTTGGATGACTTGCTGCTACAATGAAATCCTTTAACACCATAGGATTTTTGAGTGATCGATGCTTGTGAAATTCTTTAAACATTATGGAAGCTTTGAGTTCGGTTGTCGAAGGAGAGAGCATAACATTGTCAAAGATATGAGAATTCCTTTCCTTCCATATGAACCACCACAAGCAAAAGGGAAGCACTTTCAACATGGGAAATCTATTTACTCAACAAAAAAAAATTTCCTCCACCATGTGAAGAGACCAATTGTGAGACAGTTGAATTCTTCTCAACACTTCAAACCAAACTTTGCCAAAATGAGCATTCAACAAAGAGATGTAAAATGTTTCCCTTCACATTCCTGCAAATAAAACACATATTTGGACCACAAAAACGTATTTTGGAAGTGTTGTCCCAATTAAATCTTTTGTTTTTTAAGCATAAAAATACGAAGCATTTGATATTTAATGACATGGACAAGTTTCACAAAGAGTTTCTCCACCAATGGGACATTGAATTAAGAGAAAAAGTTGTAATGGCCTCATAAACCTGATTTGCATTAACACTACCCACAAATTTGTCACAGGCCCAAACTAAAGAGTCTTCCTCAATTTTAAGTCTGATGCCCAGGTGATTGATACTAGCTATAAACAAATCCCTTTCATTTTCCAATGTGCCATGACACCCAAATCAAAGGCTAAGTACCAATTATTGGGAACATCAATCTCTGCATCAAGTGTCTTTATTTGGTCCAGTTTAGTGATACTACAAGCAACAAGATGAGAGATCAGAAGCCCTTAGAGTTTGAAGAAGGTATCTCCTCTTATAAAAGGGTCTACGCCCAAAACTACCTTTCTCACATTTATTATCTTCCATGGAAGGCACCTTATACCAAGGCAATAAATGTTTTCATAAACCCCTACCAAATGTTAGAATCATGGTAAAAAAACTTGTTGATCTTCCTTAACCACTCTACCATACAGATATTCTTTAAATATTTATCTTTAAGGACCTTTCTCCAAAGGCATGTTCCAAACAAGCCTCGCTAGATACCTTTGAGACATAATGCTTGACTGAGCTAGCTCATGTTTTTCGATCCCTCAACCCCCAAAAGACTTTGGAAGACATATTTTTTTTAGTTGAATAAGCTAAAATTTCCCTTTCTCCCCATTACCTCCACATAAGAATTGCATCATCCGCCTTTTGATATTATGTAAAATAGCCATAGGAATCCTATCTAGAGACATGGACAATATACATGGATGCTCTCAAAGACAGATTTGAAAAGAACAAGAATACCACCGAGGGACAACCTTTTAAAACTCAAGTAGTTGATTCTCTTCTCCACCTTTTTGAGGAGCCATAACCAATCCTTTGACCAATGACAATTTGGTTTTAAGAGGTAGCCCAAATATTTAATATCCTTGTCCAAATCCTCTAACTGATAAGGAAAGTAGGATTGTTGCATATGAACCATAACATCTGCACAAACATTGTTTTGTATAAGGCTCCATATATGCACACTCACCTCAATCCTTGAAGTTGAATGAAGTAGAGTGACAATGCCTTCATAAGCATGTCATTCTCCCACCTAGCCATCCCTAAAAATGCATACATCATCAACAAAAAGAATATGGGTAATGTGTTGGTTTATGGAAACCTAGATCCCCACAAGCCTTCCTTCTAACTTCATCTGACCAATCAATCTACTAAGACAATCAATCACTATAAGGAAGAGGAGAGGGGAGAGGGGGGATTCCTGCTGCAAACCCTGAGAACTCTTGAAGAATTTTGTAGGTGAACCCTTTTCCACTACTGCAAATCTAGTGGAAGAGACACAAGGCATCACCCATTCCGTAACATCCAACAGAGGACAAATCAGAAGAGGCACCAATCTCAAGAATCCCTAATCCACCTGGCCATAGGCATTAATCAAGTCTAGATTTAGGACAATGGCTTTCAACTTTTTATTCCTAATAGTATGAAACCCTTCTTCAACAACACCTATCGCGCCCATGGTCTGCCTATTCAAAATAAATCCGAACTTCTCTGGGAACATACATTTTTTCAAGGAAGGGCTTGATCCTATTCAATATCATCTTTGAGATAATTTTATAGACAAGATTACAAAGAGAAATAGGACTAAATTCATTAAAAGAGATTTTATTTGAACTCTTTGGAATCAAAGCAATAAAGGTAGAGTTTAAATACCTAGATACATAACCCTTCTGTTGTGAATCCTCTACCACCACCAATAGATCAGTATGCACAAGACAAAATAAATAGGAGAAAATTCCACCCTTTAGCAGTCCGGGCCTGGACTTTTGTCCGTTGCCAACTTTTTGAGTATTGCTTCAATCTCCCCCAAAATAACTTCCTTACCTACCTCCCTGCCATCATCTTCTGAGAAGAACCTCAGATAAAGTTTATCCACCTTCATGAGATACTCAGCAATCCTTTCCATACCATGCTCTTTGAAAATTTGCTCAAAATGTGAGGCTTTTTCCTGTTCCAACTGAAATTGAGTCACAGACCATAAAACCCAAGGAGTTCTGTAATTCCAAAATAGAGTTAACATTATGTGATAAGAGGTGTATTTATGAAGTAATTTAGTGTTACCATCCCCCAGTTTTATCTAGGTGGCTCGACATTTTAACTGCTAAGATTCCAACCCTATTTTGAATATGTGATCCTTCTGAGATTCCAACTCGATAAGAGCAGCTTTTTCTATTGAGGAGAAGCAACCAGAAGGATTCTTTTCAAAAAAATGAGATAATTTCTTCTTCCACCCTAAGAAGGTCCTACTGAAGATTAAATTGTTTTCTACTTTTTCCATTTAATCACTAGTCGCTTCAAAGTCTTAATATTCACCATTCAGAGTTTTGTGATCACTTTATATGTAAGTTTTGTAAAACGATATTGTATTTCTATTATCAATCTCAATGTACATGATAATGCATTTTACAAAGTCATTATGAAGAGATTCCACAAAGCATATCTAAAATATGGAATATACTTTGATTTCATGAAAGGTGAGTCACTACTAATTTACTTCATCTTTATTATTAAATTTTAAATTACTAAGAATAATTCTATAAACATATTAAAGTATCTTCATACCATTTCTTTCATTTCCTTTTGTTTCATTTTCTATGGTTTAGGATATGTGCTCACCAACTAAGGGTAGACATATCATCACTAACTTGTGATCATCATATATGTGAGTTGTGTAATAGAAAGACTAAATAGGAAAAAGTCTTCATTTTACTATGTTTAACCATTATGATGTATATTTTACTATAGTATATTTTAATGCCTATTTAGAAATCCATACACTTTAAGATCCTTATTCATTACAAATAAAATCTTAAATATTTCTTATTAATTATATTGTATCTATGAAAGAAAACCTAAAATATATTTAGATTTCATTAAGAAAAAAGCAATTTCCCCTAAAACTTCATCGCTAATATTGAACTTTAAATTATTAAGAATAATCCCATTTCATCATATACCTTGCAATTAGTATGTATTTATGCAATACAGAAATAATCTTCATTTTTCTTGTGTTGGAGATACTTATGAGATATATATGAGACAGTGTTTCCTATTTAGATATCTACATGTCTAGAGACAATTCATTATAAATTCTAATGACCTATTTACATTTTTATTAAATTTAATGATGTATTTAAGTTTTTGTATTAATACCAATCAATTAGTATACTAAGAAAAGACAAATATTTTGAACTTTGAAATGAACCTTTCATATCAACATCAGAGCTCAAAACTACTCAATTCATGATAAAAGTTAATGATACATTTATCCTTTCATTAAAAAGCTTAGTCTGGTTGTAGCATTATCATCATTTAACATACCAAAAAAATGACATAGATCTTTTAAACTTTGAACTCAGATTTCACATCAAGATATATCCATACACTAAAGCTCAAAATTAGGTTTTCTATAAAATTCAGTTATTTACCATGGATAGAGATTTCTTTGACGTCTTTCCTTCTAAACTTTTTATAGAATTGGTTTTAATAATTTGTTAATCATTTCTCACTTTCAAATTTCTCCGACTAAATTTTGTTAATCACTTAAGACTCGCTTTTCTCTAACTATATTTTCTTAATCACTTCCTTTTTAACTATATTTTCTTCATAATTTTTCAATCTCATTATTCTTTAACTATATTTTATTAATCACTTTTCAGCCTCATTTTTCATTTTTATGTAGAACAAAATTTAGATAATTGCTTAGTTCTTCATTTATATTTATTTCCAATGGGAATAAGGCACATTAATATTTAGTTGCAAAGTAGAAGAAATGATATTAGGTTTTTTCGCAACTTAAGGTGTTCAATGAAACCAAAGATTCAGGCTAAGGTAATGAATATTTGAAAAGTGCTCGTGAGCAAAAATGAAAGCTAACAGCTAACACACATAAAAGTGATTCAATGCACAAACCACTTGTCTATGAAAGAATATTGGGATACTATGGCTATGAAATTATTAATGAGAGTGTAAATTCATCATATGTTAGTGGATATAAAATTAAAAAAAATATATAAGAAACATTGATCTTTGACAGGCCAATTGTTTTTGTGGCTAATAGTATTAGCAACAACCATATTAATATGTTTGGAATACGTCGACAAGGCATATATTTAACACATTGATAATGATTTTTTCCTAAAGAATGTGTCAAATTCTTGTATCTAATAGTTAATCTATTATAACAACCACTTAATTTGTGGTTGTTAAGCTCATAGATGTGCCATCATTGGATTCAAGTTAATAGTTGTATCGAATAGTTAATTTAAAAGTTAATATAAAGCTATCGCAGTTAACATAACAACTCCGAGTTATCTCAACTCCTAGCTTCCAAATGGAGTTCGAGCAAGCCCTATGTGCATTAACTCGACACCCAACTGCCAGATGGAGTTCGACTGTCACATGAGCTACACATTACCATGCCACTAAGTGCATCTATCAAATGAGTTCAAAGGAATTTATTAGGAATTCAGAGGACTTTATTAGGAGTTCAACTTTCACACGAACTGCACATTACTTCAACTCCCAGCTCTAAAATGGAGCTTAACTAAAAATTTTGCACATTATCTCAACTTCTAGCTGTTAGATGGAGTTCCACTGTCACATGGACTACATATTACCATGCCATTAAGTTTAGTTATCACATGGGCTATTTTTTATTTTTTATTTATTTATTTCCAACTACCACAAAGTGCAGTTATCAAATGAGCTATTTTCGATTTTTTTTATAATTGTTAATTATGAATTTTGAACGACACCCATAGAATCAATCTAGATAGTACACTTAATTCTTGTCCATAGATGACAATTCATAGATGGTAGTCCACCTCAAATTTCTAAGATATATATGCATTTCGGCATAATTATTAATACTTAATCAATAATTAATTTATAACCTTATAGTAAATAATAATAATTAATTATAAGTATATTTCATATATTAATATGTATTGGAGCTGAAAATGATTACCATGGTTGACCCTGTTTAATGTTTGTTGAGGGTTATGTGGAATAGTAACATTAACATTATCTATCTTATGATTTGTTCAAGTGCTATGTCACATTGAGACATTATTCAAAGGTCATATTGGATTTTGATATTCCTAAATGATTGTGTATCATTGTGACTTTTCTCATGGGGTACAATGTAGTTTGGATTCCTTGAGGGTTATGTCACATTTAGTGCATATCGATTTCATTGGTGTTGCTTTACCATGGTTGACACTAATATTTGAAAATGGTTGGCCAGGTTCAAATATCATCAACTCTGGTTAAGTGCTTTTGTTAATGATAATGTCATATTGCAACCTTCATCAAATTGAGAGTCTTGCATGTATGCCAATTTTTTTTAATTATTGCTTACGTTGAAGTACAATGTTCAAGGATGATTATTTGCAACTACATTATCTAAGGGTAACGTTGTGGATTTATGTTTATCAATCTTATTTGCTTGTTTCATACATATTCAATTGTTATAAATTAAACAATTCCCATGCACTTATAATTTTTATGAACAATGCTTCATACACATCGAATTGCGATCATTTTTTAACATGGATGATATAAATAGTTGAAGGATTATACTCTATAGTATTTGAACACATAGGAACACAGTGTGATCGTAATGGATACATTATGGATCGAACTATTAAAATAAAACAATGGTTATAAAAAAAAATTTCCCATAGTTTTGTTATTGTCATATATAATTTTCCATCCACATAGAAATGCGACCACTTTCTATAAATTAATGCTATAAATAGTTCAAGGATTGTGCTGTGAGATTATGTAGCATTGCAACATATTGGAAATGGTTATGTTGTGGTACACATTTCTCAAGGGTTGTGTCACATTGGATGTGGTTGAATTTCATTGGTTGTGTGATACTTGAAAATTGGTAATGAGGTTCTAGTGTGATTGATGCTTATTAAGTATTTCTATTAATGGTAATGTTACATTGCAACCTTCATTGAATTGAGGTTGTTGCACATAGGTGATATTTTATAATTATTGATTATGTTGAAGTACAATGTTCAAGGAGGATGATTTCCAACTGTTACATTATTTGATGGTTATGTTGTTCTATGATGTGTAATGTCCCCATTTTAAATAATTGCATAGCAGGAAAATTCCATCAATCCTACTAGCTCCCTAGGTTGGGTGGAAACATTGGAAAGTTAATAAGGGAGCTAATAAATGGTGTTTAGACATTAGAAGGAATAAATATTTATTTAATGGAGTTAATTAAATGAATGCAAGTGAAAAATGAAATGGCTATGGAGAATGGAGACACATGGAGACTATGGGGCCTACTCAAGCTAGAATTCCTATGTTAAATGGAATCATCCTCTTGCAATCTCGAATCTATGGGATGCCTAATGTTTTTGGATGGATTATAAGGTCAATATACTTGTCCATATACTTCATAGGTCAAATTTGGGATGAATTGTAACTTACATGGGGAGAGAAAGATCCAAATGGGAGTTTCATGGACACTCGGCTAGATTCCCCTTACATTTATGACATCTATGACACCAATGACGGAGATTCTATGACAGTTATGACACAAGTCAGATATGAAGGCTGAAATATTACATATATGTCATGTAAAGTCGAAATATACCATCCAATAGAGCTCTCATGTGAGGTTTGGAATCCCAATGGGATCCTACTCAAATTTGGGGAAGGTGTAAGGCTAGGAAAGAGGGGACACATGTCAATTCATGAGCACACACCCTAATTTGACTTGGATTGAGTTTGTGGATCGATTGGGAACCTTATAAGGCTAAGGAATTTTATAAAATACAGGAAGCAACCAATAGAATGGACTTTTGATCATTTGTGAAATTTCTTGTTTGAAGAGAGAGAGCTAGTGGATGACTAGTTCCTGCCTTAGCCAATTTCAAGGGTGAAAGATTCCCATCCTAGTTGGTGTTGGGAGAGGCCACTTAGGTATTTCAAGGAGCTTAAATGGAGTCTTAGTTACAGGTGCAAGCTACAACATCTCATGGACACATCAAATTTCAGCTTGTTCTTCCTTTCATCTCAAGTTTTCTCACCATATTTTAGCTCCATGGAGTGAGGCGCACTTGGTGAGCTATTCATCTATTTGAGGGAGATTCTATTGCTCCAATATTTTGTATTATGATGTAAATTCTCTATTATTTAATTTCATAAATATTTCAGGTCGAAAGGCCAAGAAATATCATGTATTATTGCTCAATAATGAAGAAACAGTGTCATTTCCCCACTACCTTGTTGTAAACTCTTGTAATCTTGTTGAATTCGAATGGAAGTGTAAAATATTGATGATTTATGAATGAATGGACTGCCATTAAAGTATATTATGGGTTTTATGTTTAGTAACTGATAAATGTTTGCCATTGGGTTGAATTGCATAACCATTGGAGCAAACTGCACCTCATTTCCCCAAGGGTCCAAAAATAGTTTTTTTATATCTGATTGAAATAAGTGATAACAACCATGGGAGCTCGATTGGTTATGCATATGAGTCTCTGATAATGTATTCTACACATCTCCTACTTCAATTTCAGAATTCTATTGGGTTGCTGCATATTTGGAAATCCATTTCTACCACTTACCCGAGGGGGGATTTGAACCCAAAATTGCCAATAAAATCCTCTATCTTGTTCAGAATTTAGTACAGACTTGCGGAAGTGTTTGGAGGGCCATAATACATCCTTGAAAATAATAATTAAGTTATTATATCATTCATACACCATATTTGAATATTTGGAAGCAAATGGGCTGATTTGGAGACCAAGACACTAAAACTAGTCAAGAGCCAAAATTGTGAAAAAAAATTGGAAAATTGGGCATTTTGGTAAAATTTCAAAAAGGGTAATTACATGATGCTCCTTAAGTATATTAGATTTTTATACACATTGAATTCCTATAAATAAATAAATTTTCCATATACTCGTAATTGTTATAATGCTACATGCACAAGGAAATGTGATGATTTTTTAAGATGAATGCTATAAGTAGTTCACATATTAAACTATTTATAGTATTTGAATACATAGGAAAACATTGCGATAATGGATTGATTCTTGATCAAACTAATAAAATAGAATAATCATTATAAATACAAGAAATTGCCCATACAATTGCAATAATTACAAATAATGCTCCATATACATTGAAAGTCGAACACTTTTTAAGTTGAATGCTATGAATAGTTCAAGGATTTTGTTGTATATTCCTTGAAAATATAGGAAAACATTGTGACAATGGAGAAATTTTCAATCAAAATATTAAAATATACAATGTGGGAATTAAATAGTTTTGCAATGTAAGCTCAATGTAGCAAACATGTTTAATCATGAGTAAATACTCATAAATATTTTAAATATATGCCCATTGAGGATCCAATCTATTCTAGATTGCATGGAGTAGATCATCATTTGTATATCTTGTAAAATTAAAAAGAGAATTAGAAATTAATGTTGTATTCAATGTATTCGAGTATTGTTAAAGAAATCGAAGGAAATAAATAAGTTTTGTTGGAATAATAAAAAAATATAGGGAATCCTAAAAGAACCAACCTTTTATAAATAAACACTTGACCTTAGTTCATGTTTCATTTCTATTGGATTCAATGATGGCTAGCGGTCAATGTTTATCGACCACTTAACTTGTGGTCAGTGAACAACAACAGGCCATAAGGTAAGTGCCACAAATAAGTTATCTATTTGTTAGTT